>VYZT01034503.1:19905-32743 GCA_013400735.1 Pomatostomus ruficeps | reverse complement strand
GGCCGCTGCGCGCCCGTGGGGCTGAGCGTCCGCCCGGCCGGCGGCGAGCAGGGCCCTGCCCCGCGGAGGCGCTGCCTGCGGCGCTCGGGAAAGGGCCGGATGCTCGTGAGTGTCGGAGGCTCTGCGGACGTACAGGTTCTGCTCACTGAAGAGGGAAACGGTATCTGGGCATGCTGGGATGGAGCGGGGGGGCAGGTCATTGGGGAGGAGGTGTGAAGCGGCTTTGTCACTCGTTTCAGGAGGCTGGAGTAAGATGGCGTGCCGCTGAGCAGATCACTTCTATTTTCTCGCTATTGATGAAACATGCTTTATTTTCCTTTATTAAGTGGTGGCAGAGGTGGTTGTGGTTTTTTTTTTTCCTAGCGTCTTTTCCCTGTGTTTGTTTCCCGTTCGTGTCTTTCGCTTTGTCTAATCAGCTCCTAAATACTATTAGTGACTTATTGGACTAGCAGATGAGGGTTCCAGAATTCTTGTCTTTCGTGTAATCACTCCTGCTGACTTTCTTGATAGGCATACGGCCTCCTATTGTGAATGGCCCAATGCCAGCACGGCCACTGGTTGCACTCCTGGATGGACGCGATTGCACTGTGGAGATGCCCATCTTGAAGGATGTTGCTACAGTGGCGTTTTGTGATGCTCAGTCAACTCAGGAAATCCATGAAAAGGTGGGCAAGAAAACATGCAACATGCAGAAGCAGAGCTCTGCCTCTTAGGTAACCAGACTAGATACTGATTTGGACTGGTTTTTGTTGTAGGTGCTGAATGAGGCGGTAGGAGCTCTGATGTATCACACCATTACCCTTTCTCGTCAGGATCTGGAGAAATTCAAAGCCCTCAGGGTCATTGTGCGTATTGGCAGTGGCTATGACAATGTTGACATCAAATCTGCTGCAGAATTAGGTATGGTGACACCGTTAGGTGTCTGTTGCAATCAGAACTGAATGTGAAATGGAACACTGCACTTGTTTTTGTGCTTTATAGCTGAGTACATTTAAAAACATTTGTGTACAAAGACTTGGAGCTGCTTAGTATCAGGTGTCTTTAGGAAGCTGACCAATATAGGGGCTGGTAGGTGGCTTAAAAAATGGATTCTCAGTTTCCGATTGCTCTACTATAGATGTTGGTGCCTTGTTGTTGTTCAGGATTCAGGAACCTGAATCTGGTGTCTGGGTTACTTTTGGTGAGGTGACTTCAGTTTTCTTTGTGAGCCCTGAGCAAACTGATGTCTGAAAGCTGCCTGCAAATGCTGATACAGGATAAACTCCCTGTAAATGCTTAAGGAGTTTTCCTCTTAATTTTGTGCATGCAAGTAGGTTCTGATTCAAAACTTTGTTAGTTATCCCTTTAGAACCCTAGGCTTGTGAAAAGCCTCTGGATCAGGTGACAAAAAGCTGCTGTTATTAAACAGATGGGAGTGAGACTTCTGGACCTTTTAGTCTCCTGGGTGAGATGGATCACTTAAGTAGCCTTCCCCTTCTATTGTAAGTTTTACAAGTGTAAGGGATTTGAAATCTTCCTTAATGTAATGCAGGTCTTGTTAAGCTTAAATACAGGTATTTGTATATAAAACCAAAATAAGTAAGCATTGCAATTGTCAGATCTGTAAGAATGATGAATTGGTAATAAATAAAATAAAGAGTGTGCATTGGGCTAGTGCTTGAATTAGGTCAAAAGAGCATTTTCATCTGGATGATTCAAAGGAATAGTCTCAAGAGTTCCTGTCAAGGTCCTTGGCTTTCATCCAGCCTTTACATATTTGGGCTGAGTTTGGAACCTAACCCAGTCTTACGTTTCTCTACTTAAAGTCATCATCCATATCTTCGATTCATTGAGATTCAAAGGTTTCCCTTTTTCCCCACTGCACACTCGTTAATACAAGGTGAAATGAGTCAAAGTTCTTTCACCATCTGACTGTTGCTTGCCCCTTTTGCTTTGGAGCGATAGTGTGATGACCCTTACGTGTGGCCGGATTTGCTTTTTCATGGACAATTAATGGTTATTTTCATGCTTAGCCAGGCCTTTTAATTCACTCTGAGGTAAGATACTGTTCCTTGTGTGTTCTGAATCTTCAGACCAAAAGGGCTGTTGTCTGTGGTTTTTTACATTTAGGCATAACACTGTATGTTAACACGAATCTCTGTCTGGCTGTGTAACAGATGGATACATGGGGCTTGTCTGGAGTTGAATGAGATGGTAACCAGTGAGATTAAGAGAAACTGGGTTTTTCTGTCACCCTTACTCATGTCCTCTGAGTTGTCTGTGTGGTGTTATGGCACAGTTGGAAATAATTTGATGGAGAAAAGCAGTCAGATATCTGGGATTGTCTGTGGCCATTGCTCTCCTAATTCTTACAGGAGAGCACGGTCTGAGTTTAGCCAAATGTTTCTTCTGAATAGACTTAAGGAACAATGCCTTCAGCCATTGCTTAGATTTTATTTCCAGTTTCTAGCTAGGTGGTGGACTTTTGAGGCAGAAGAGTTGCCTTAGCTTGGCAAGTGGCTAGGGTTACGTTTGGGAAGAGACCATTTTTCCGTCTAATTGTTTTTATTTCTTGACTGGTTCATCAAATGAAGGCTAGCAGGAGTGAAATGGTATGTTGCCAACCTCCCCCCTCCTCTTTTTTGTTTTTTTAATAGACTGCTCAGGATTTACCAGATTTTGATATAGCGTTCCCATCTTTTCCTTTTTCTGACAGTAACTTATGCTTCTAGGACTTTAACTCTGCTTGCTAATTTACCTGATAGTTGTTAGCCACAGGTTTTATGGTCCTTGTGGTTTTGTGTTATTCTAGAGTGGGAGTCTTATATGTTGTTATTTTTAAGTGTAACTTCAAATGGATTTAGAGAAGCACCTGGGGCTTCTGGCTGCATTTAATGAGTTAGTTACTTATTGTTGCTCCTGGGGAGGCTGATGCTTGCAGTGAGCATCTGGACCATGAGGCATGAAGAGCTCGGCCATCTGTCTCAATTCTTCTACAGTCTGCCAGTTAATCTGTCAGGAGTATCTGTGGAAGGAGTGCATCTTTTTGAATGTGGATCTCTTAAAACAGTCAGTTGCTTGTATCCCTTGTATGGCCCAGTTTTCTCATTTCAGCCTGTTTGTTTGTTTGTTTTTCTGGTGAGTGTGTCAATCAGATATTTATAAGGAAGGAATGGTATTTCCTGGGAGTTTGAAAAGATGGCTGGTTGCATCTGTGATGTTGCAGAATGAGGTTTTGAAATGAATCCTCTGTTTCTTGAGTTCTGGAGTACTGAATTATCTTTCAGCATTTGTGCTTAAAGAGCTTTCTGTTGGTTTAGAGTTGTGGTGCTAAAAATCTTCTATGACCTCTATGACTTTGTAGGCATTGCAGTTTGCAACATCCCTTCCTCCTCAGTAGAGGAGACTGCTGACTCTACCCTCTGCCACATCTTGAACCTCTATCGCCGTGTTACTTGGCTACATCAGGCTCTGCGGGAAGGGAATCGAGCCTCAAGTGTAGAACAGATTCGAGAAGTGGCTGGAGGTGCTGTGCGTATCCGTGGGGAGACTTTGGGCATCATTGGACTAGGTAAGTGATGGGAATTGCTAGATTGAAAAGAGAACTGTGAACATTTTTGGGAAGCTAAGAGTCATAAACTGAGAAAAGTGATAATTCTACAGCTGTTTTTTGTGAAACACACTTGAGTCGTAAGGAATGCTAGTGCCCTATTCTGGATATCTTCAAGAGTTGGGTGTATGTCAGGGGATTGGGTATTCTCTTTTTGATTTCAAGTGGTTAGAAGAATTGGAACATTCATACAGCTCTTCTCGGTGACTGTGTCCCTGTGTGCTAGGCTCTGTATCAGTAACAAAGCCAGCTGAAAGGTGACTACCAATTGCTTCTCTAAATTCTTGTAGTCAGATTATTACCTCTGACTCAGAGTCCAGATTTGATTTGAAAACAGAACTGGTTCTTGACTAAGCTCTGGCTATTGCATGGAGAAGAACTAGAATTAGCCACATAGGATCGGCACTGACTAGCCTCCTCTGGATCCCTATGGCAATCCTGGGGGTTTCCAGGGCTGCAATACCTTGGGCCCTGGCAGTAAACTTCAGTGTAGGCTCCCAGACTACCCCAGTATCTTGTCTTTAAAGTTTGTTTTACCTTTCCTTGATGATTGTGGGTTTTCTTTTGTGAAGGCCGAGTTGGACAGGCAGTGGCTCTGCGAGCCAAGTCCTTTGGCTTCAACGTGATTTTCTATGATCCCTATCTGCCGGATGGAGTGGAGCGATCCTTGGGTTTACAACGAGTAGGAACCCTGCAGGATCTACTAATGCACAGCGATTGCATCACATTGCACTGCAGCCTGAATGAACATAACCATCACCTCATCAATGACTTCACTATTAAACAGGTGCAGCAGGAGCTTGATTTCCCCCACAGAGCACTGTGGAAATGAATGCAAACCGAAACTGCTGCTTTCTCAGAGGCTGAGAGCGTGTGAATCCTGCTGCCTCTGTTGTGTGCCTCCTGCTGCCTTTGGAGGCTGGGAGCGTGTGGATCCGGGTGCCTGTGCTTTGTGCTATATAGAATTTTATGTTAAGAGAAGAATAGGATTGGCTCTTCTTGCAAAGTAGTTTCCTTTATAAAGAATATTTTAGGTGATTCAATAATTTCAAATTATCTTTAAAGTAAGTTACTGTGCTAGTTAGAGCTAGATGTGGTGTGGCTGGGACTGTGTATGTTGTTTTACACAGCGCTGCCAAAGCCTCTCTGCCCATGCCCACTGCAAAGTCAGTCTCGGGCTAAACTCCACTAGTCTATGAATGCTTTCATGAGAGACATTTGGACATTGTAGTCCAGTTTTGAATAGCTGGATACTTGATTCATGATTCATGTCCTCTTTCTTTTTTAATGGAGTAGGATGAATATGGAGTGCAGAACTTGAGAGTTCCACTTTTGCCCTTGTTGTCTTGTGGTTTCGTTTGTTGATTTTTAAAGCAAATTTCTCAAGCATTGCTTGGAGGCATTTCCCCTGTGGTAAGCTTTGCAGTGAAAGCACTCCTAGTTCCTCCAGGCCTCATCTAATCACTGCAGACTCCTGCTCATTTCCAGTAGACTTCCCGAGATTCACTTAGCTTCTATGAAAAGTCTCATTCTCAATGCACTTAATATTTTTCTTTTTCCAGATGCGTCAGGGCTGCTTCTTAGTGAACACAGCCCGGGGAGGGCTGGTAGATGAGAAAGCCTTAGCACAAGCCTTGAAAGAGGGGAGAATCAGAGGAACAGCATTGGATGTGCATGAGTCTGAGCCTTTCAGGTAATGTGGTACCTGCATGCCTGCTGCTGGCTGGTCATTCGCCTAAGCTGGATGATTCTTTTGGTGGTTTGGTGGGTTTTTTGTTTTTTGGGGTTTTTTTGTTATTCGGGTTACAGTGATGCTCAAGAGGACAGATGGGGTTATCACTTGTGGAAAAAAACCCTTTTTCTTCCCCCCAGTTTCGCTCAGGGGCCGTTAAAAGATGCACCCAATGTTATCTGCACCCCTCACACTGCCTGGTACAGTGAACAGGCTTCCATCGAATCCAGAGAAGACGCAGCTAAAGAGATCCGCAGAGCTATTACAGGTAATGAAGAAGATTTGCAGCTGCTTCTGAATTAGTGTTTTTTTTTTTAATTCACTGCCTGGGTTATGCTGATTGTTCTGAAAACTTAGACTCACTACCTGGTTTTTGGAACCAGAGTGTAAGTAGATGATTGTATCTTTGCCTTCTGAGAATTCTTGTAACCTAATGCCAGAGTGGCTCTTTCTCTCCCTGGGAAAGCCTTTTTACCTCCATCTTCCAAATCCTTTTGCAATAATTCCTTTGACAGTTTTACTGTATACTTTTTCCCCTAAGTAGTACATGTTATCTCTTGAAAAAGGTGAGGCTTAGCAGTTGCAGTTTGTGCCAATAATTTGCACAAGGTCATAGAAGTGGGAAGATAAGATCAGTTTCTTGCCATCCCCAGACACCAGATGCTTAGAAGGAGAGTCTCCTGTGCTCAGTGTTATCCTGTGGAGGTGGATGAAAAACATTTTGTGCTTTTCCTTCCTACTTTCCTTTGTAAATGCTGCAGCGAACAAGTCTCTCCTACCTGTTTTCTGGTTTTTTTGTCATTCTTGGTGCCCTTGCAGGTCACATACCTGACGCTTTGAGAAACTGTGTTAATAAGGAGTACTTGCTGTTAGCAGCTCAGTGGTCCAGTATTGATCCTGCAACTGTCCACCCAGAACTCAACGGAGCTGCAGCTTACAGGTGAGATACGTAGGTTTTCCAAGCATATCTTCCTGCTGAAGTAGGCCAGGGGTTTGAGAACTGCTTGCACCTGCAAACAGGTATGTCTCTGTTCCTATATACTCTGTATGAGCTCTTTCCCAAAACTTAACAGCAGCACTTCCAAAGCTGCACTAGGATTTAACACGTACGTGGTCATATTTAGTTCCAGCTGCATACTGGGCAATATTTCCAAATCCTTGGAAGACCTGCCCAAGAGATAGCTTAATATAAGAAAGCCTGCTGAATGCCCCAAAAAAGCACTGGAATTCTCCATTAGAAGTTGTGCATATCATTAGGGCTGTATAAACAAAGCACAGTTCTTACCTGTAGCCCAGATATGGACTATTACTGAGACATTGTCTATTGGATTTGTTCAGTAGTCTAGAGTGTATTTATTTATCTTTTACAGACCTGCTAAGTGATTGTGGCCATGTTGCTTCCCTTCTGTTTGTCTCCCATCTGCAAAGCAGGAAATATATTTTGTTTCCTTCTATAGAGAGATCTATAGACGTTGAGATGTATTTATGGAGAGGGCATAGGAAAGCAGAATGGAAGAACAGTTCATTAGCAATTTGTGACTGTCACTTTCCTACTTTTTTGTCTTGCATCTAGCTGTTTTGTTAGTTCCGTTTCTTACCTTTTCTCGCTTGGAGCCCAGTGAAGGATAACTGCAGCTTACACTTGTGCTGCTGATGAGGAGGGAATTCCTAAGCCCTCCAGGTGCCTTCACAGAGTGCCTCACGATGTTTTCAACTGGAGATGAATTTTGTATTTGTTTTCAAATGCTTAGTATGTGGCCTTAGACTATCTGGATCTGTCTGCAAACAGGTGTCATTTGGCATTAGGATACCAGTGCTATTCTTCAGCTTTGGAGACCTTTCCTGTGTTCTATCTCAGACCATTTCTGTTAGAAAGAGGGATTTGTTTTCAGTACGTGTCTGAGGGCATGGCTCCTTTTCCTTTGAACAACTCTGTTGGACAAGCTTGTAATTTCTGTATTTTTGTTGGTTTTAGGTTTCCTCCAGGAGTAGTGGGAGTAGCCAACCCTGGGCTACCAGAACCACCAGTAGTGGAAGGGATTGTAGCTCATGGGATTCCTCCTGTTTCTCACTCTGCACCACGTACCCCTTCCCCAGGAGAGACGAGCAAACTGGATGCAGACAGAGAAATTCCTGCTGATCAATAGCAGCTTGTTTCTCTCCTCTCCTTTGGCAGCAGAAAAAAAGTAGGAGGACATCTCCTAGGACCTTCTTTAACACCCTACAGACACTGTTTCCTGTTCACATGGGACAGGAGGATGCATTTCATTGCCGACAAACTTTAGCTCTTGCCTTTATTTTGTAACCCTTTAGTTATAATTTCTTAATGAATCTTTCTTCTCCTCTGGGGCATGGCAGCAGTGACCTTGCCTCCCCTTGGCATAATGAATTGGTTCTCCCATGTATCTGCTTCAGTTGTCTGTGACAGGGAACTGTCTTTGTGCACTTGAAAATGGAAGTAAAGCCACCTGATCAGGGATGGTCCTCAGTGTTCCGAACACCAGACTTAAGTGCGCGCTTTTCAATTATGACTTGCAGCTTAAACTTAATTTGACTGAACCTCTTTTAAGTGTAGCCATGGGGAATATTAGAAAAAATATTAGTGAATTGGAGAAGTTGTGACTATTGTCTTCGTTATGCCCTTGATAGAATGCAGCCAGGCTAAGCTCTGTGTGTTACTTCGCTTGTTTTAATTAACACTTCCTGTGAGAACAGGCATAGCGCAGGCACTGTTAGTTTTTGACCATACAAAGTTTTCTCTATGCAGTTCCAGGCCTGAAGTTAAAAGTAACAGTCTCAAAGCCAGCCTTGTAAATAATTTGGAAGGGATTAAAATGCCATCAGATGTATTTTGGTGGCCATCGTGTTTGTGAGGCTTCAGAATAGTTCACCCTGGAGTCTATAACTTGGAGAAGGTAAGAAAATGCAGAAATGGGAAAAGCTTGCACTGGTAGACAGCAAGTAGCAATAATGTGCAGCTGCAGTTGCTGGTTCCTCACACACAAGTACCTCGTTGTCTATGGTAGTGTTTATCCACAAGGGATCCATCACGCTAGAATTCTAAGCTTTAAGATACAGATTGTTTTTTTTCTTTTTGCATAATTGCATCAGCTAGAAGTTACGTCCCACTTGTCTGTTCTGGTGGAGAAGGGAGCTTTTAACAGTCAGGAAAAACTTTTTCACCCAGAAGGTGGCTGAGCACTGGAATAGGCTCCCCAGGGAGGTTGGCACAGCACCAAACCTATCTGAGTTAAAGAAATGTTTGGACAATTGCTTTCAGGTACATGGTGGGATTCTTGGTGTGTCCTGCACAAGGCCAGAAGTTGGACTCAATGATCCTGATGGGTCCCTTTCAGCATATTTATGATTGTGTGATACACTGCATCTCTATGGCAGGGCAGGCAGCAGGGCAATGCAAAACAGCAGTTTGTTTTACATGAATAGGCTTTGTGATACTAAAGGAGAATGAATACTCTGTTTTTCACCTGAAGCCAAGGCAGGATTGTTGCTGGCAAGCCTTTTCCGTTTCACAAATGAATGATTGGATATGAATCACTTCTTTGAGGGGTGTGGAGTCCTCAGCAAAAGGGGTTCCACAGGAGAAGATTTTTCTTTAATTACAAGTCTTCCTTTAACTTCATCTTGTTCCACTTCAGTGATAGCCTTTCCGTGCACGAGATGTAACTACCTGATTGATTTGTTCATGCTGTTTGGATATATTAAAGTAGGTGCTATATGGGAGGCATACCCTATGTGTGGGTTTCTCTGCCTCCCTTGATTATTCTCTCTGTTGTGTGTCTGTGACTGGAAGCTGAACAGATGGGAACAAACTGGAAAAACAACTTAAAGTATAGACAAAATCCTCTATTTAGGCTGTTTAGTTTAGGAGGGTAAGGAAAGCTTTCAGAGTAACTAAGTTCTCAGATTTTTTGTCCTGGTTTTAAATTTTTCTCCAATACTGCCTTCTCTATAATGGCTTACTACTAATACAGTGATTCATTCCTTTCTCCTCCCTTTCTCCACTCCCCCCAGCAATTCAAGAAAGGAAAATAATCAAGAAGTAAACTTCAGGTGTTTTCTTACAGATTTTACACTTTAGCTGTTTAGCATTAGGGAGATAATGCTAGTTTTCTAGTGCTGAGTGTCTTTTTTTGATAAGGTATTTGTCTCAGTGAAATTTCTTGGCTTCTGTATTTTTGTGGATGATGCTGATTCTACTTAAAAATTCATATACCTCCTTGGCTGCTCAGGTTTAGCAGATCAGACTGAGACTGGTGGTAGGCATGAGTTACAGGAGAACTTTTTCTGAAGAAAAGTCTGGAGCTCAGAAGCCCGTTGATTGCAGATGTACCTAAAATAACCAGCAGCACTTTCCTGAATTCTCTAATCTCTAGGAAATTCAGATTTCACAAGCTGCTGGCTCAGAAAGCTCTTCTGACAGGCAGGTGTGGAAAAGTTTTCAGAGAGCTCATCTTCTATTACCACACTAGGGAAGCAGTCTGTCAATAACTACTCTTTATTTGCTGCTGAAAAATCCTGCCCTGCTTAGGGGTTCAGGTCTGAGATTATTTTGTGGTAAGGGGCTTCTAGTTATGAGCTTTGAGGATCAGAGTACATTGACCTTGTCTTTTCTAGAGCACAATGCAAGATAGATTTATTTTTTTAGAAGAGGCAATTTATTTTTTTTTCTTCTTAACTGCAGGTATCTCTATAGACCAGTCAAATAACTGAGCAGAGGAAGAGTGGAAGGATCTAATTTGGAAGAAACTTTGAGTTTCTGAGTTCATATTTTTTGGTGGCTAGATACACTAGTGACTAGTAAGCATAGGAATTAAATGATTGATGTTGTAAGAAATATTCTCAGTTATGGGTACTAAGGAGTTGAAGCTGACAGCATTGATAGTGGCTCTGTTCTATTCAACATGATGTAGGCTTGTTATTGGATATGACAGTAATTTTCCTCTTGATTAAAGCCACAGCAGAAAATGTTGAGGTAAAAATGAACAGAACCCTTATCTTGTACTCAAAGAAGGACTCTCTTTGCATTTATAGGATTACTCTGCTTGTGTGCCGTTTGTACCTCTGCTGACAGCCTGAACCTTTTATCACCAGACAAAGGCTGTTCTGAGTGGATAGCTCAAAGAAAAATTTACCAGTACTAAAGCATCCTGAGCTCTTCTTTCCCTGTGTGCCAAGTGCTTTGTTAGCACTCTTTGCTGTGTGATACACTGAACTTGCAGCTTCCCCTCCTAAGTTTAGTGCAGTATACAGAAGTGGAATGACTTTTTTTTTTTTTAATGCCTTCCTTCAGAACTAGTGCAGAGCTTTAATCCCAAAGAACAGAAGTCTCCCAGGGTGAGGCAGGAGTTCCCTAGCCGCACTAATCTGCTTACAGGAGGTGCTCACACTATCCCAAGGTACATTCTGTTTGTCAGGGTCACTGCTGCTGACCAGCTGTTTTTATAGAGGACTCAGAGTTTCAGAAATATATTTTTGTAGACAATGATTAAACTGTGAAACATTGAAATAAAGCATGTAAACAAAAACTTACAGCACTGTCCTCTGTACAGATGTTTTTCTCACTTCAGTTCTCTCCTGGCTCATTAGAAAATGTTTGATTACTTCTTGGATATATTTTAATAAAGTTCTCCAAAGAACATGGCTGCTGTCTATGGAAGGGGTAGCCTTAGATACAATATTGAAAGGGAGGGTTGAAAACCTGTACAGGTGAGTGTTTGCATCCATCCCACTTTTCTCAAATTATGTAAAGTCCACAAAATTGGTCCTTGGATCAGCCGCTCCGGCAAATTACTTTCTTTGTATTCTGGAGCACTGACCATCAGTCAAGCTTGTGAAGGTGGCTGTCTGGAGAAGAAGCCATCTTCAGTGCTTAAGGGACACCTTTGGATGTAGCCTGGTGGTTACTTACCTGATTTCTCACAAGCTGAAATTGTGGTATCTGGTTTTGCAGCCATTTAAAGTGTGTAGTTTAACAGCAGTAGCTGTGTTTACCCGTTCACAGTGAAATAGTGTTTGAAATTAACACACAGCCCGTGAAAGTAATTTTGCTAACTTGTAATAGAGGTTGGTGCAACAGAATTAGTATAGAAAAGTTGTTAAATATTTCATAAATTGAATTTAATTCACGCTTTATGGCCTTTGCTGTCTGGGTCAATCATTAATGACGCTTAGGAAACCCCTAGCATTGGTGGATTTCATCACTGTTGGCCCACCTGGTGCTGTATGCCATTGGAATATACGGCACCATGCTTGAGAGATGGGAAATGCTGGTCTCCTTTATCACGGCGATGGGAGTCTGAGCTGGTAGAATGGGAAGGGGAATAGGAGGACTTGGAATATTTCACATGGTGATGCTATTTCTGGTGCATAACTGATGACTTTACTGTTTCAGTAAAGAAACTTAAGACATGAAGGCAAAGACTGGTCTTCAAAGAATGTAGTAGTCATCTGGGATTTACCATGGCACTCACTTAGATGCAACATATAATGGCTCTGCTACCCTTCAGTAATTTTTCATGTAGGTATTGTACTTTATAAAAATGGGGGTGCAGGGGAGTTAGTAAATCTAGTGGTGTGTAGTAAATCAAAACTCAGACATGCTGTACAGCGCAGGAGGATAGCACTGAGTGCTGATGCCGCTGATACTCTGAAGTTTTGTGTAGCTGTTCAACTGGTATTGGGCATTGTCTCACTCATATTGCAGTCAGTACATTGCATCCCTCTAACTAGAAAAGAGGAAATGTCATCTACTTCAAACAACCTGGCACAATAATTTGAATAAATGAAAGCGAAAGCAAGCAACTTACCTTTGCCGTTGCTAATTCAGTGTCAAATGAGACTCTGCCAGAGTGAAGAAACAATACATGCAAAAGAACAACCTACTTCCACAAGAAGAACCTTGTGCTGCTGTGGAGTATAGCATCTGCTCCTCATTCCAGTTTATATCAGTGCTACTCTGCCTTTACTGCACAAGCAGAAACATATAAAATAGCATGTCATTCTTCTAACTGTAGGATGCTTAAGTATTTTGTGGTTGTTCATGTTGAAAAGGGGCAGGTTTAGGACATTGCGCTATGCTACATGAGAACTGTTCAAATGTATTACCTAATCATGACAGTTAAATTCATTAACATACTGATTTTGTATCTTAATTACTTCCTTGGAAATGCACGCCTTTCCAAAATCTGCCTCACTGGAAAGCGAAGCACCCGGCCCTGTACGGCGGTGCCGCTCCTCTGGGGCTGGCAGCAATTCCTCACGCTATCTCTGGGATCCAGCCTGAGACGCGGCCACCGGTTCTGCTGTGTGTTTACCTCGAAATTGAGATTAAAACTCCTTAATTTGTGCGATAGTTCCAGGTTTTCAACTTGGCGATCGTCAGAGTTCTGCCTAGGGACGGCTGCTGCCCGCTGGCCGCCCCCTGCCCCGCCGCGGGGCCCGTCGCTCCCGGCGGCCCTCAGGGGTCCCGCCCGTCGCTCCCGGCGGCCCTCAGGGGT
>VYZT01034503.1:0-19765 GCA_013400735.1 Pomatostomus ruficeps | reverse complement strand
GGGGACGGGGGGCGCACAGTACCGCGGACGGGGGCCGCGGGCCGAGCCTCCCGGCTCGGAGGCCGGGCTAGGCTGGAGGTGGGCGAGGTGCCGCGGCCGAACTGTGCCGGCGGCCCGAGCCCTCCCTGCAGCACCGGGCCCGCCGGACGCGCTCCGGGGCTGGAAACGGCGGGCCCAGCCTGCGGCGAGTGCGACGGCGGAGCGGCCGTGCAGGTACGTGAGGGGTCCGGTACCGCCGGTGCTGTGTTTGGAAGTAACATACGTATGAAACAAATATGTCTGGGACATTCCTGGTGCTGATGTGTCTGTATGTATATAACCTCACCTCGTTGTTTGCGGTTTTTTGTGGGGTTTTTTGTTTTGTTTTGTTTGGTGTTTTGTTTATTTGTTTGGTTTTGGGGGTATTTTTGTTTGGTTTTGGTTGTTGTTGTTGTTTGGGTTGTTTTTCCGCCGGGAAGATGTTAAATATTCTCGATCAGCCTAAACTATATACGAAAATATATATTGAGGGCGCAGTTTCGAGTGAGGATCATCCATTTGATTTTCTCTCAGATTGTGTTTTCAGTCGTAGGAATTTGGGCTTCATGTAATGTACTTAAGCACTCTTTAGCATTTGTCTGGTTTATTTCTACTATAGCTTAGTGAAAAGCTTGGGTGGAGATCCTAAAAAGACCTCTTGAAATATATTAGTTTTTTAAAAATTAGTAGTTACAATAAGTTACCTGGGCTGGTTTGCAGAGTTCCAACTTTGAGAAGTTTCCTTGACATCCATCCTGTAGTGATGCTGCTTTCTTTGGCCTTGTTCTAGAACTGCACCTACGGCTGTCAGCAGAAAGCAGTGTGCTGGCTTTGGCTTTGCAAACCTGGGGGGCCCGGCACCCTGTGTCTGCAGTTGAGAGCTGTGGTTATGTACTCTGGCTGCTGTCTAACTTGTTCAAGGGAGAGGGAAGAAAGGGATCCCATGCAGAAAGGGATTCTTCAGAAGGGAAATGTGTCAAGTGTTTGAGACTGTCTGAACTGTGAAAGTGTATCCGTGCTAAGATCCAGCTGAAGAGCAGCTCTTGTAGCCGACTGCATTGGACCTGTGTGTCATCAGTGCTCTTGTATTTTTTTTGGTTGTGTGAATTCATTACCTTCATTCAGCACTGCAATTCTCTCCCCGGTTTCTTTCATCAATACCCTTCCACTTAATACTGTTTCAATGGTGTAGTTGTCTCTAAACACTGTATTCTCGAAATCTGTGCAAGAACTGTAAAATGTGAGCCATGTAATATAGTCGAGGCAGAGTTATTCAGTATTTTCATGGACTGTTCCATACATAATGGATGCTGCTGTGACAATGGCAATGATATACTATCAGAAAACAGTTTTTTTAAAATTCATTCTGTCAGAATAAGTGATTAGCTGGCACCAAGCAGTCAACCACTGTTTAGGAAATACTCTTCTAAGGTAATAATCTGGACTAGGTGTGATAAAGGCTAGGAAAAATGTATTTTCTACTCTTTGGTTTCTGTAAGTCTGTTCTTTCTCATAGTATCCTGTAAGGATGGTTTCAATTACTAGCCTGTAGTCTCATGTTGGGCTTTTAGAAATACAGAACTACAGTTGAATACCTGCACCTTTCTAGGGCAGAAATCTTGGGAATTAGACAAGAAGTATAAAACTTAAAAGCATGGGGTTTTTTTCCTTTTTAAAAAATATATTGGAATTTTACAAAACCATTGTTTTTTCTGTTAGATTAAAGCCTCTGAAAGATTTTTGGATTTTTTTCCCCTGGAAAAATTTGGTTACAGAGAGTAGCTCTTAGACATTCTTACTTTGATATAATGTATAGTAATCAAATTGTGGTTAGTCCACAAAAAAAATACTTACATAAAGTCAGTCCTAGTTGTAGTCCCATCTTCGGAGCATCTAGAAGAAATCCTTAGGAAAAACTGTGCTGCTGTTAGAAGACAGCTTTGCCTCTTCTAAATGGAAACACGTATTATCCTCTTTCTCAAAATGTTTATTAGAACAGGATAATAAAAGACCTGTTGAGCTTTATCTCTGTATGTTCCTAATACTGTAAAAGTACATGGTACGTGCTAGTGGCAAAATAGCTCAACGTGTCACGTGAAGGACAGTACTGCTTTTCTTATGTGGAACAGAAGTATGAGAGATGATTGGTGTAATGGATAGGCAAGCTATACAATACCATGAGAGTTAGGAGGCCTGGGACACAAAGTGTTTTGAGTAGGGACTGTTGTGGAATAGTCCAATGGTAGATGGTATAGAAAGGATTGCCCCTTCTCCCCTGCTCCTCTCCCTAATGTATATTAAGTTAAGTTTTCTACAGAATATTTTATCTTATCCTAGGTTTTTTTGTGTCTTGAGTTTATCTATTTCTTACAGTAATCTGCACATAATCAAATGTATTCTGAAGATATTTTTCCTTCTACGTAATATGTAGATTATACATCTTAACAAAAACATGTAATTTAAAGTATTTTATTCATAAAGGATTTCATGGAGTAAAGTTGGTATTTAGAAATTATCTGGATTGTGGAATAAACTTAAATACTTTGCAAGCATCAGAACTCTGAATTAATTGTAAGTATCAAGTATTTCAACTAGTTTTTCTAACTAGGTCACATTGAGAAAGAATATCTTCCTGTTTGGAGGCTGTATGTAGTAGATGAGGGATACTGGAACCCTACAAGACTGAATTTAGACTTACGTGCTGTTAAGCAGTTTTTAAGGGCTACATGAAAGTCTTCTTGAGAGCAGAGAAGCACATGGGAAAATATGCCTGTCCTGGTTGTTGTGCTGAGGCGTGTGGAAGTTCTTGCCTGTTGTGCATGTGTCTGCTGCAGAATTTCAGGTCTTCCTGGGACTGAATGGGGAGCTTTCAAACCGCAACCGCCACCTCCCTGGGAAACCCGTTCCAATGCCTGACCACCTAAAAACAGTGAAAAAACTTTTTCTAACATCTACCCTGAATCTCCCCATCTCAGCTTAAGTCCTTTTTCTCTGGTCCTCTTGCTGCAGGCACAGCAGAAGAGACTAGCCCCCACCTCACTGCAACCTCCTTTCAGGGAGTTGTAGAGATTGATGAGATCCCCCCTGAGCCTCCTCAAGGCTAAACAAATCCAGCTCCCTCAGCTGCTTCTCATATAAGACACATTTTCTAGACCTTTCATGAGCTTCATTGCCCTTTGCTGAACATGCTCCAGCACCTCAATGTCCTTTTTAAAGTGAGGGGCCCGCAATTGAATGCAGCACTTGAGGTGTGGCCTCACCAGTGCAGAGTAGAGGGGGATGATCACTTCCCTACTACTGCTGGCTGCACTGTTCTTGAGAAAGGCCAAGTTTCCATTTGGCTTCTTGGCCACCTAGGCACATGCTGTCTCTTGTTGAGGTGGCTGTCAACCAGCACCCCTAAGTTCCTTTCTGTCAAGCAGCTCCCAAGGCACCCTTCCCCAAGCCTGTAGCTCTGCAGGAAGTTGCTGCAAACCAAGTGCAGGACCCAGTGCTGCAAGGACCCACCTTGTTGAACCTCATGCCATTGCCCTCTGCCCTTTGGTTGAGTCTGTCCAGGTCTCTGCAGAGCCTTCTTGCTCTCAAGCAGATCAATACTCCTACTCAACTTGGTGTTGTCTGCAAATTTGCTGAGGGTGCGCTCAATCCCTATGTCCAGATCATCCATAAAGATGTTAAACAGGAGCGACCTCAAAACTGAGCCCTGGGGAACACCACTTGCAACCAGCCCCAATTTGATTTAGCTCTCTTCACTACAGCTCCCTGCACCTGGTCATCCAGCCCGTTTTTTACCCATCAAAGAGTCCAGTCATCCAAACCACGAGCAGCCAGTTTTTCTAGGAGGATGCTGTGGGAGACAGTGACAAAGGCATTACTGGAGTCCAGATGAGTACATCCAGAGCCTCTCCCTCATCTATTAAGTGGGTCAGTTTGTCATAGAAAGGGATCCAGGCAGGACTTGTTTAAATCTTGAGTTAAGTAGTAAAATGAACTTAAAAGGTATCCGTACTTATTTGGGCAGGGTGATAAGATGTACTTCATTGCTTGTTTGAATTTTTCTGCCTTTAGTGATCCTTGCCTACTAGTTTAGGGGGACATGCTAGTGAGAGGTCCTCTCTGTGTTGTTGCTTATAAAATCTCCCTGTCTTTTAATCAAATTCTTAAATATTTTGCCAAAAAGCTTATATTCCAAAGTGAGCATTATTCTGGTAATTCTTTATGACATCTTTTCATATAACCTTTGTGATAAGAGAATCAGAACGAGAAGGCTATAGGCCCACTGAAATGTAAAGGTTCAGTCTGGTTTCCACTATATTGCTGAAAATTGTTGAATTGGAGGAAAGATGTCTTGAAAGGGCGGGTACTGTTTCTCAGCAGGGCAGCTTGAGCAGTAATGGAGTTCAAGAATTCATCAGGAGAGTTACTGCATATTCTTTCCCTTTTCCGTTGGAGTTTGAGCTTTTGAGTCTGGGGGGAGGAGTAGGGTGGAGGGGTAAGTGGTCTCTAATACTTATTTTAATAAGGTTCATTGGTAAAGCAGAGAGCTGTCTGTCTCCGGTTAGTCTCCTTGTCGTTCCTCAGTGATCTTGTAATGGTTACAAAACTCTGTTTTGACTGTCCAGCTTAAGGTGTTCCTTAACTGATCAGTAATTTTTTGCTGATCATCTGACATATTTGATTATATTTGGCAAGTGTGTAAGTTCTGTAGATGAGAGATTGGAATGTGACTTTTCCAACACTTAATAGCTCCAGTTGTTAGGACATGGAACGAGATGTGTAACCTTAGCATTTTTGCCATGTAATTTCATATGACTTTAACAGTTGTCCTTTGTAATAGGAAAAAAAGAGGATGGTAGAATAGTGATCTAGATTTGTAGTGTGTGTAGTGTGGTTTATATTGCTATACGTGTAAATAAGGTTATTAAAAATCTAGCAAGTAGGTAATTCTGGGTAATCTCATACCATCCAAAATATTTGCATTTGTTCAGGGAGTTTAGTGACATACAAGACAAGACAAAAACTTCTGATTTAGAGTGGATTTTGTAAACACAAACTTTACAGGCTGAAGCATTTAATTCTGTGAATGTCAGTTAACCATACTGATACAGGCTGTCTGTTGAAGTGCCAAGTAAGAATGTTGAAATTCTCTAAAAAATCCTACTGTGAAAGAGGCTTGCATTGGGTCATCAGCTGTATTTTGGGATGAACAATTTTCATGTCTTTAATTTTGTATAGGAAAACGTGGCATTTGGAGCCAGTGATGTGTGTTTGGGGATAAATAATTTTTCATAGGTTAGTAATTGTGAATTTGATTCCCATTTCTTTTGTAATATTTGATAACTACGTAGATGTATTCTCAGTATTAATATTGCAATACTTATCCTGATTTTTCTTACTAAAGTTGCTGTCTCATTTTCCATAAGGATAGTAGGAATATTATTTTCTATTAAGTGTCTGAAAAGAGATGAAATGCCTTCTAAATTTTTTTTTATCAGATCTTTGTGGAATTCGATGGCTGTAACTGGAACCAACATGCGTGGGTGAAAGTCCATGCTGAAGAAGTTATAGTGTTGCTGCTGGAAGGATCATTGGTTTGGGCACCTCGAAATGATCCAGTTATGCTTCAGGGGACTCGAATCTCGCAGGCACAGTGGCCTGCACTGGTGAGTGTTTGACTGGAAGCCCTTAGATGCTCAGAGGTTTTCATCAGCTCCACTGTGAAACTCAAGGCTTGGATGTTGTACAGGGCACCATTTTGCAGGTTCAGAGATTGCTTGGGGTTGGACTTCTACTAATAGGAGTTCCTTAACTGGCACTTAAGTGCCTTTGAGAAGGCACTGGAGAGGTGGTATGCTTCTAGTTCCTGCCCCAGAAATTGCTATGACATATTGCACAGAAATGTGATATTTACAAGTGAATCTCTGAAGAAATGTGTTAATATATCTGAAAAGATTATTTCCCCCTATTTTAAAGCTTTGTGTGTGTTAGGTTTTTCTGAATTGTGAGAATAAACCTTTTGATCTTATGAAGGACTCTCCAGAGCTCTGTATAGTAAAGGCTGTTGCATCAATTAAATAGGTATACCAGAAGGCATCTTGGGGTATGTGCTGTGTGCTGTGCCTGACATATAAACCATAAATTGGCCCTTCCTAATCTAAAAAAATTACTTCAGTTTTGTTATCAGCATTAACTAACGTGACACACAAAATTTTCTTGTGTTTCTTGATGTGGTTAACCATATTGCTGTTTACGTGGCAGTTACATGTCATGACACTTGAAAACAAAGCCAGTATGCTTAGCTAGCATATCTGCGTATGCCCATTCTGCAAACATCCTGATGAGTAGTACGAAGTGAAGAGCATTCCTTATATATTTCTTCTCTTAGTGGCTTCTGAAGAGGAAATATTATTGTATGTGAGAATCCTTCCCTCGTTTTTATGCTGTTTAATTTTAATTATTTGGCCCTTCTTTTGTTTCTTTTCTCCTCCCACAATCCTTGGACTGCTTGGCATCCTACTTTTTGCTTTTTAATACATTTTGTGCATGAGTACATTGAAATGTTTTCTCCTGTCAAGGATCGTGTGCCTTGGCAGAATTTGAATGTAGTGTTTTGAATGGGCACTTGGGCTCAAAGCAGCAAGCATCTTTCTCTGAGGATTACTTTATTGCATTTGGCTTAAGGCAGAAGAAAATCAGGCCTTTACAGCAGACACGCTCTACAGAGTGTTTTCTCCATAGGTGAAGTTTTCCTTTCAGTGTATTTCCAGCTTGTCTCCAAGAATGAACTCCGGTTAGTTTCATCTGGGAAGCTGTTTTTATACAGGATCAACACCTTCAGTTGATTCCCAAATCAGTCAAAATCTGAGTGATGGGGCGATGTTACCATAGTCTGCATGCTGACTGTGTAATGATGCCAGAGTATTTCCACTGCAACTCAAGCTTTATTTGTAGGCTTGCTGAAAAAAATGTTTCCGTCCTCTGTCCTATGGACAGTCACGTGAGCATTAAAGCTTCTTCTAGGTACCACAGGCCTACGCAGGTAACTGCATGGGAATACAGATTGGAGTTAGTCAAAGCACCAGAGTGCATATTTGCAGTGGGAAACCAACTACTTAGCGTTACAAAGGGGATGGTATGTTTCAGGGGGGTGGGGGATGGTGTTTTTTGTTTGTTTTTCTTTTGTTTAAGATATATCACTTACAAACGTGTTTTCATCCTTCATTGTCTCTTTTTTGTAGTCCTGTTTGCTTTCAGGAAATAGTTTTACATAAAATGAGAAAATAAATTTTTACGTTAATACTGTTGTGTTCAGCAGAATGGAGTGTGAACAAACTTGATGAGAGCTGTTAAGGGAAAAATGTCATGAATACTTGTTTGTTAAAATGGTGTAAGTGTGAGCATGAGACAAATAGCACATTTCAAAGACTCTGGCTGGCAACTTTCTCTTTCATCAGGAAGTTAAGTTATAAGGTTATCTGATTCTACTGTTACAAGGTTTCTGAATCCACTAGGTATTTTTAGTGATTTGCTCAGCATCTTGAACATCTGAACTTGTTAGGAACTTTAGTTTTTCACAAAACACTAGCCAAAAATGCTCTCATTTAATAATAAACATATAAATTCCTTACAGCTGACTTCCGTAGAAGAATAAAACCACTCCTTTCAGGAGGCTGTATCTGAGAGGTGTTAGGTAGTTTGAACCATTAGCCAAAACATTTTTTTTAACCTGATTGTCAGGAGGTGCTTACCTATGAAAAACCAATTACCACCACAGGTGTTTTCATTTTTGCTTGAAAATCTAATGAAAAAGTGGATCCAATTGTCTGTAATGCCTGCTTGTAATGCAAGAATCATTGGCTTAGACATACTGACTAATATTTTGTATTGAAACTCAAGCACTGGGCAGTACAAGTTAAGAAATTAAAATTTTTAATTGTTTAAAACCTAAATAGCATGTGAAATTGACTGTGTTGGCCTGTATGTGTGCTCAGTCATTTTGGTAACTTCTTTTTTTTGTTGTTTGTCACAGACCTTCACTCCTCTAGTAGATAAGCTGGGGTTAGGCTCTGTGGTCCCAGTGGAGTTTCTTCTGGACAGACATTTACGTTTCCTGTCTGATGCCAGTGGATTACGTTTATTTCAGGTATTTGAACTGTGTTCAGTTAAAATGTAAATTTAGCTTTGTGCTGTGCTTGTCAGATTAGTTTTGTTTTTTTCTTACGGTTCCATCAACATATCCATCTTTCTCCTTTCAATGCCCTGTCACATATTTGTGTTTGTTTCCCCACATTTCCGAGTCCTTATGCTCACCTCCATTTGCATGCGAAAAGTACTGATACCCTCTACATTATTCATTTGGAGAGCTAGCAGTCCTTGTGTAGCTGATAATTGCAGTGGAAGTTTTGCAACAACTTTTGCATAGCTAATTCTTTTATTCCTTCTGGCATGTTCAGTAATATTTTTCCTACTTTTACTTTTTTTCCTTGTTTGTTGGTCTTACTGTGTGGAGGTCAGTGGGCTGCTACATGACAGCAGTCCGAGACGAGTGTCTCATAAAAGCTAATGGTTCTATTACCTGAGAAGACTGTTAAAACTGTTTGTTTTTGGCAGATGGGAACAGAGAGTCAGAATCAGATTCTGCAGGAACAGCCTTCCCTAAGAGAATCAGTCAATGCACTGATCAGCGACCAGAAGCTTCAGGAGATATTTAGTAGAGGTGAGGTGTGTTTTCTATCTCAGAACTACTTTGTTGTGCAACAACTGTAAGACTATGCTGGAATTTGTGAGGGAGGAGAGTGATAATATCTGTTACTGTTTCATTTGGAAGGTCAGTTTTCTGTATTTTGCAAGTTCTTTACAAAGAAACATTATTTTATCACAGATACAGATAAACAGTTGCTGAAACACAACCAGAAATACCTACCGGGAATGGTCACTTAAGATGTAGTTAAAATAGAACAATGTCCACGTATTTACAACCTCCCTATTTTAAGTTTTAGTTTTGAATTTTTAAAGTGTTAGTCCTTTTCTGTGGTTCTGTTCTGTAATTCTGGAAATTTAGAAGTGGAGTTCCTTTGTAATTGCTGATCCTCAGAAACATTCTTTTGTAATGGCAATTCAAATTTTAACATTTTGATAATGAATACATCAGTTGTTTAAGTTGAAGATATATGTGGATGTAGCTGGTCAGCATAGAGTTAATACTTTATCTGTTGTCTGGATTGTGTATTAGGGTTAAGCCTGATTGTGGCTTTTGTTGTCAGATTTGGGTCATCTTGGTCAAGTGCTAAAATAATTTCTATCCAAAGTTCATGTGCCCGGGAGCCACCCTGGAGGTAGACCACTGTCTTATGCTTGAAAGACAATGTAATTCTTAACGGGAATTTGGTGCATTTTGGTCAAATAAAATGCGTATTCATAGAAATTCTGTGATGACAATACATCTTACATGAGCAAGTAGCTTTAGAATAGTCCAGTTTGACACCTTCTTCTGAAGTGCCTAATTCTGGCTGTGTCACATACAGGTTGTTGGATCATGTGGATTTTGATGATCCAAGATTAATCAGAGGTTTATTTTGTCTGGACTTAGGGTAGGACGAAAGCTCTGCATGCTGATGTGGAGAGCAAGGGCAGGGTGAGAGGAAACCTTTCTGTAGGTGATCTGTTATCTGTGTGAAAGAACTAAGACTGGTTGGTTTAGAGATGTTGGATATCCAAATACATGTTTCTACTCTGAAACGCGTGGCTTTTCTTCTGCGATTTGACACATCTGGACTAAGTCAGAATACTGGGACTGTTCACTGGATTGATGCTGCGTAATTACTAACCCGTAGGTTAGAAAGCAAAAGAATTTAGTTAGCAAGGAGCACCTGTCTAGCTTGATTCTGTCAAAAGAGTGAGTTATTTTTGGTCTTTCACGTTTGGTTTTTTTTTAACATGTAAACTATTCATTATGTCTTCCCAATAGCTTTGAGCTACAGCAATGAGGACCTTTCGACTTTTTAGAATAAAATGTCTGGTTACACAGGATTTGCAGCAGAAGCCCTAGTGTTTTAATTTCTTTCCACCTGAAAGATGACACTTCAAGCCCTAATTAAGTGCACAGAACCATTTTATTGTATGACCCTTAACTAGTATGACACAAAGCTTGTTTGGAAAATGTACTCAAAGTCCTTCTTCTCCAGGTCCTTACAGTGTCCAAGGCCAAAGAGTTAAAGTTTATCAACCAGAGGATGAAAATAGCTGGCTCTGTGGTGTTGTGAGCCACCAAGACCCAATAACGCGTCTTATGGAGGTGTCTGTGACTGAGGTAAAAATATGAAGTGCTGCTTGGGTGTTCCTAAAATACCATTCCTCAATATCTATATGTGGAGAATGACAGCTTCACCAAAAAACTTTTTCATTTGGGTTCTTTGTTTTTTGCTTTAAAAGATGAGTAATTATTTGTGTTGTGATTCACAGTATTTTTCTAGTATTTTTTCCTATTACAATGACTTTCCAGAATGAATGATGTCACACAGACCATTTCTATTAAAAACAAAAAATAAAATCGATAAGAATTTAATTGGAAATGAGTGCTGTATGAAAAAATACTGGAAGTGTCTCTGGATGAGAAGGTGTGCTGATGCATAGAAAGCTGCCCTCTGGATCTCTTACGTTGTAGTCTTCCTGTGCCTTCTCTTGGTTTCCATCTGACAGACTGTACAAGTGGTTTGCAACAATTGTAGCACAGCAGATGAAGTCATAGTCTAAGTAAATTTGATTTATGCATTTTAGCTCAGACTGTTTACTTTTGCCCTGTTCCTATCAGTAAACCTGTGTACAGCACAGAGAATCTGCACTGCTAGAGTTACCTGGTTTCTATTATGTGCTTCTGTGCAGTGTGATAGGTAGTTCAGTCTTACCAGTGGCATGCTTCTAATGGCTTCCTTTCTCAGGAACAACGAGGAACAAGTCCATGTGGTGCTGTGTAGCAGCAGCGCTCGTCACGGTTTTCAGGTCCCATCCTGTGTCTCACGCCCACTGCCCCTGTAGCCTCTTCCATGTGTAGATTGAATGCACTGAATGTGCAGTTACTCTGCACTCTGACTACTGCTATTGCTGGCACACAGGGGAAAAAAGTATACTATGTATGGTAAATCAGCATAGTACTTTGGAGAGGCATGGAAATTGTGGAATATGTGCATTTGGCAGATACATGCTAGGAAGCACACAGCTTCCTATGTACTTATTGTGAAATAAAAAGGTAACCTCCAAGCACAGTTACAGAGGTTGCATGTTTGTTGCTCCTTTTGGGGAGACACTGGTGAGGATACTTAGGCTAAACTGATGTGCTTCTTCCAGTAGTCTTTTTTACATCTAGCAGAGTGAATGTGCAGAAGGCTGGAACAATGTTAAATCAAATGTAAGAGCTGTGTTTAATGCAATAAATGCCTCTAGAAATGCTCAATAGAACAAATATACAAAGAAACAGTAGTAGGAATCAAATCTGAAAAGTTTTGAAATAGAGAAGGAGCAAAAGGATAGGTGAATTGGAAGGCTGTAGTATTACTGAGAAAGTGAGACAGAAAGAAAAGATAAATGGGAGAGGGCCTGCACAGTAACTGTCTGTTGAGGTCTCTTATGTTGATACTATATAGTTTGAATTAAAAATTAACCTCTGCTTTTCTTTCTCCTACCTTCTCATTATCAATCTGCATAAAAATTAGAGTGGTGAGATAAAGTCGGTGGATCCTCGACTGATTCATGTGGTGATGGATAACACTTCTCCAAGCGAGGTAGTACAGCTGTTCATTCAGGTCTTGTGTATACAGCGTGAAACTCAATAAAATTTTTGATGTGAAATAACTAATATCTGTAAAGGACTAAAAAATGATGCAGTGTTCACTGTGGACTTTGGATAATTTTAATGATTTTCCTCTTAAAGTTGGAACAGGAAACTTTTGTTTACCACTACAATGGTCATAGCTTTCTTTAAACAATCTTCTCTTTCTGTTCAGGCCTGTTTACTAAGTTTAGCATGGATCTTGGAGGGCGGGTCAGTAACGGTGTAACCATGGTGGTTGTACTCCATTTTAAGGGATAGTGTTGCTGCCTTTTTCTAACAGGATCACTCTGTGCTGCTTCACAGACCTTTTAAGGCATTTCTAAAAACTGTCATTTGGCTTCTCTGCCTTACAAGTAGGCTTGTGTGTCTGTGGCATTTCATTGCTTCAGTCGAGAGGTTCCGTGATAACATTCGAACCTGAATTTTTACTGTAGGCTAAAGGGCAAGCTATCTCCTGTAGTTAAATATTGTAGGCTTTGTGTAGTGGACAGAAAGTGTGCCCTTCAAAAGAATTGTGGTGTTTATATTTGGAACAAAAATTAGCGTGCAAATGGTATTCATACATTATGAAGAGCTTTGTTGGAGCAGTGCGTGTTTCTCAAAATTTGTCATGATGCGGTACACGCTACAGCAAGGTAGCTCAGCTAAAAAATTTCTTGTGCAGATCCTATTCTAGTACAGAGAAGACAAGGCTACCCTTAATGCCCGTGTTCTGTGCTCACATAGCATCTCTCTTAAGATGTCTCAATTTGTGATAAAGTGTTCTCAAACTTCAAAGCGGTGTAATACATTCTGTTCTAACAGAAAAAAGTTTTTTGAATAGATATCCTGATTGTTCTGTTCAGTGATTGCATGACTTTGTCTCTTATAGGGAGGGGGCCTAAAAGCAGCTAAATCATCATCTAAAGGGAAAAAGAAGAAAGAAAGCCTGGAGGGAAAGGATGGAAGGAGGAGGAAAAATGTGTCAGATCCTGGTTGTGATCCTGCAACAAAGAAGCTAAAGGAGAGGGGTGAGGCCGATAGCAATGGTAGTGATGGAGGTGAGGCAAGCAGAGGTCCTTGGAAAGGAGTCTCCAGTAGCGAAACAGGACTGGAACCAAGGGCCAAGCAAGTACCGTCATTTATTCCTCAGATTAATCGCAATATTCGTTTTGCTACTTACACCAAAGAGAATGGCCGAACGCTAGTAGTCCAAGACGAGCCAGTTGGTGGTGACACACCGTTGCCCTTCACTCCATTTTCTTCTGTGGCTGGACAACCATTACTAGTTGGATCTGGATGTAAAGAGGCAGGAAAATCACTGGAACAGGTTGGCCAAGGCACAGTGACTTCTGCAACTGCAGTTACTACAACTGCTTTGACACCGACAACTGTGAGGATCTCTGATACCAGTTTGCCAGCTGTTACTGGACAGGAGAAACTGAAAACAGTCCGATCACAAGCCCAGGGAGAGGTGAGTTACTTATTTCAAGGATGCTACCTAAGTAGGTGAAGCATATCAGAATGATCTTGGGGGAGGGTGAAAGACAGGAGGTTATTCAAAAGCAGTTTCAATTAAGGTTCCCTTGTTGTTGATTTGAATTCAAATGACCAGCAGTTTCACTAAGTTGCTTTTCTGTGAATAACTTCACCTGTCTCGTATCTCACCTTTGTTCTAAAGTGTGATAAGACATTAAGTATTAGTTTTCTCTGCGTCTTCAGTTTCAATAGCTTGTGGGTAGGAATCTTTAAAGAAGTTTCTTCATTGTAAGTAAGTTTGCTGGAAATTTCTATTCCAGATGGGTAAGTAGAATGCTAATGGTATAATGAGATGAACCAAAGTATTCTTTAATCAAATAACAATCCTGTAATAGGCTAATGCTTATTAATTTTGTTTCAGAATCCCCGAAATTCACTTTTGGCTTCTTCTGGGTTTGGAGTCTCTCTCCCAAGTGCTTCCCAGTCCTTGGTATTTGGGGCTGGAAGGACCCAATCAAATGGAGTGATGGCTCCAGAAAGCAAACCTTCTGGATTTCCTTTTGGCTGTGGTACGGGACAAGAGGCTCAGAAAGATTCTGATTCATCCAAGAACTTGTTTTTTCAGTGCATGTCCCAGAATCTTCCTTCCAGTAATTATTTCACGGTCATTTCAGAGAGCTTGACTGAAGATGTCTCTAGTCGGGACTCATTCAAGCAGTGTACAGAGAGTGTGGGTGCTGGGACCTGTAAAAGTAAAATTCTTTCAGTGGACACTAAGCCAGGAACCCAGTCTGGTAGTTCTGTGGAGCGGAAGCTGCCTGTGGAATCTATGCCTACCCTTACTCCAGCCTTTTCACGAAGTCTGTTGAATACTCGTCCCCCTGATAGTCATGAAAACCTATTTTTACAGCCCCCAAAGCTATCACGAGAGGAGCCCTCAAATCCTTTCCTGGCATTTGCTGAGAAAGCAGAACTTAGTCCTTTCAGTGGCTTTGCATCTTCATCTCAGACTGGGGTTTGTGCTCCCTCAACACCTGTGGGTCATAAGGCCACTTCTGGCTGGCCGGAATCACTCACCTCTACAGACTCTTTAGCTAAGAAGAAAACCTTGTTTATAACAACTGACTCCTCAAAGATGATCTCCAGTACTCCTGGTTCAACAACTGCTGCTGGTGTTCAAAGCCCTTCCTCTGTAGGGAATGGCCGTTCCAGCTCTCCGACCAGCAACCTGACACAGCCTATCGAGATGCCCACACTTTCCTCCAGCCCAACAGAAGAAAAACCAGCTGTTGGGCCTGGGCAGCAGGACAATCCTCTTCTGAAAACTTTTTCTAATGTGTTTGGCAGACATCCACCTACCCTTTTCTCTTCACAGGCAGAGTTTCCACAGGAGAACAAAGCCCCTTTTGAAGCTGTGAAAAGGTTCTCACTAGATGAGCGGAGCTTAACGTCCAAACAGGACTCCGACTCCAGTACAAATAGTGACCTGTCAGATTTGAGTGACTCTGAAGACCAGTTGCAGGCTAAGGCTTGTATGAAGGGTATCCCAGACCACTTGATGGCGAAGCTAGGCCCCAATGCGGAGCGCAATGCAGAACTACTGCTGGGTAAAGGAAAGGGGAAGCAAGCCCCAAAGGGCCGGCCCCGCACAGCTCCCCTAAAAGGTGATGGCTTGAATGCAGATGATGTTTTGGAAGCACAAAGAGGTGGGATGCTGGGTTATCTCTTGTGTAATGAACTGCTTGAACTAACCACAGTTGTAAAGCTCATTCATGCTCAGTAGGCAGCACGCAGGATGCTTACAAGGGTAAAGCTTAATGCTTCTTGTATGTGAATTTGACGTTCACTTTGAGAAATGTTTAAGCATGTATTTGTCAGGACAGAAGTGTGGTATGCTGCAGGCTTGAACAGACGTACTGGTTTTACATGGGTATGAACATACAGATCTCTGAAAAGATGATTATTGGAGCCAGTATCCTTTTGCTGTTGCAGTTAACTAATAGATTTTTACTTCTACTTTGCCTCACCCAGTTGGCCAGTCTGTGCTGAAAGATATGAGTAAGGTGAGGAAGCTGAAGCAGTCAGGTGAGCCTTTTCTCCAGGATGGCTCTTGCATCAATGTAGCTCCACATCTGCACAAGTGTCGGGAGTGCCGTCTGGAGCGGTACCGCAAATTTAAGGAGCAAGAGCAGGATGACTCAACAGTGGCATGTCGCTTCTTCCATTTCCGGAGGTGCTCAAATTCTTCCTTTCTTCCTATGTAGTCTGTGTGCAGAGCTTGGGCCATGTCCAAGCACAAAGTAGTTATGTTTTACTTATTAAATATGCTTGGGTACAATAATGAAGGTTTTTAGTGTCTTGCATTCCCCTGCATCACCTGACTGGAATTCCCTCACTGGGCTGGAAAGAACTGCTTTTCAAAGATAAAGCTTTAGTATTCTAAGTAAGCCTCCAGGTACAGCCTCAGGAAATTGAATTTGCTTTATTGGGTAGAATTTTACTTCTGGGTAGCAGTTTGTATGCAATAACTCTCCCTCCTTCATAAGGCATTCAGAACAAAGGTAAAATTTTAATCCATTCAACAAGTAACTAAACACTGCCAGCAAGAGACTAATGTTTGACCAGATTCTGAGTACAGGACTAATTTTTAGGAGTAGAACACTATGTTTGTGTTCTCTCCGTGTTGCGTACATGTCTTACACTTCTTTGACCTGTCGTGTTTCTTGTCATCTTCCTTAACTGCCTATTCTAGCAAGTGCTATGCATCTTTTTCCAAAAGTATGTTAGTTGACTTTCTGGCATGTGTAAATGATGAAGTGAACTTTGTGTCACCCATCCAGTAAGCATGCTGCTTCTTTTCGTAAACCTCTTAAAAATTAATCTAACTTGAGGTTAAAGATAAGATGGTTTCTGCTTAAAAATGAAGTTATCTTTGATATTGACAGGAGATATTTAGGGTTCTGTCATACGTTTTTACATCTTTTACCACACAAGGATTAGGAGAGTCAACAGCTACTGGTACAACAGTAGTGATTCATCTCTGTGAAGAGCAGTGCAACAAGGATTTTTGCGTATCTCGTGATATGAACTGTTAGAAGAGTTGCCAAGTGCTGGCGGCCCTAGCCAGAGCTGAAATACTGTTTTCTCAAAAGTCGGGAAAAACTTCCTCATGAATTAAAGTGGAGAATGACAGCCATTCAGAATTTTGCAAGCAGCATCATGCAGCAGGTCAAATTGAATTTTGTCATCTCTTTCTATTAATAGGATAGAGAAGTGGGATTTAGCAAGCTGTAGCCGTTTCTTTTAGGTGGGATTTACCACCAGTGTTGACTAGGACCTAGGGATTCATTCTAGTGGGTGTTGCAGCCACAGCGATTGACCACCTTATTTTTTGTGTTACTGGGATTTGCATAATAAGTGTACTGTCTGTAGAATACAGCGCTCTAGCTGAAGTCTTTTTCCCTCCCTTTCTGGGTTTATGTTCTGATATAGATGTCATTGTAAGTTAACTAAAGGTGGTTGAGCAGTTTCTCAATTACTCCATCCTGTTTCCTGCAGGCTGGTATTTACCCGGAAAGGTATACTACGAGTAGAAGGTTTCTTGAACCCACAACAAAGTGACCCAGATGCCATGAGCCTGTGGATTCCTTCTTCCTCCCCTGCAGAGGGGATTGATCTGGAAACTTCCAAATATATCCTGGCCAATGTTGGCGACCAGTTCTGCCAGCTTGTTATGTCAGAGAAGGAGGCAATGATGATGGTGGAGCCACATCGTAAGTTGGGCTTTTGTCATGGTTTTTTTCCATCCTCTCTGTATAATGTGTGTACAATACAGTGGAATAGAATTGAAAATGTCATGTAATTTCCTGTTGAAATGCTTCTGCTCTTCCAAAGAGAAGGCTATATGCACCTCTTTGGGATGTAATTGTGGGACCAGCATTTGAGACTTTCCTTTGGATCAGTGCAACATTACTACCAAGGAAGCTAGTGGTAACTTTCCCAGACATTAAGCTATTTTTTCAATAAATAAATGCAGAAATCACCTGGCTCATGCTTCTAAGAAAATAGAAATAAGCCGGAGCACCTACCTACCACACTGACCAGCTGTGCTTTAATGAACAGATTTCCTGATATATTCCTATCCTTTTTTGCTCCAGGGACATCATGTAAAAGCTCAGAATTTTCTATGGAGGGAGCAGTACCTTCATTCAGCCCGCAAGGACTTAGCTGAGCAACCTAGTTGCCAGCTTTCCACTTCAGGGGGAAAGGGTTTAGGGGAAAAAAAAAGATAGCCAGTTTAACTTATCACATGGATAACTTACTATCTGACTTTTTCCCTTTAGTTTCTGGAATATACAAGGGCAGCCATTTGGAGAGAGCTTCCTCTTGCTTAGCAAATATGTTGGTTTAGGATCTAAAGAGTTGACAGAGATCTGATTAGTGAAACTAAATATGCATTCTTTATGGTTTTAGATGTTGACGTTACTTGTTGAGAAAACTAGCAGAAGATTTGTAATTTTGCTGTAAGTTCCATTAGTGCTCCTTTAAATTCACTTACTACAGAACAGTGTAAGGTGTTGCATTTCCTTGTAGTGTGCATTTTGATACCTGACCTTACCTATTCTTAAAAATGGGAATTTTAATGTGTCACCGGACTAGCAACTCAAAGAATGGGGCTATGAATGTCAAAAGTATGTTTTTCTATACTCTGCCTTCAGGTCATGTTGCTGTGAATTTATCAATGTTGCTATGATACTCTCAGATGAGGTGGGAGAAATGCAAAATGTCAATGCAATAATTCATAGTGTGCCTTCTCTCTATAGAGAAGGTGGCATGGAAGCGAGCAGTACGTGGTGTGAGGGAGATGTGTGATGTATGTGAGACAACACTTTTCAATATTCATTGGGTTTGTCGGAAGTGCGGTTTTGGGGTCTGTCTGGACTGTTACCGGCTGAGGAAGAACCGTCCACGCAGTGGTGAGTACTGGTCATTTTCCCCCCAATGTAATCTTTGAACTGACTATAGTCAGGGAATCGTTTCTGGGAAGTTGCAGAAGACTTTGTGGGAGAGCTACTGAGTATCAGCTTGGAAGGCTGCATGTTTGGAACTTGTCTTAAATGCTGCTGTTCCATTCTTCATTTCCTTATGTTACCTGTGTTTTATCTGTTTGCTTAGGATGTGATTATTAAATTTACAGCATCAACAGGCATAGAGTGTCTACTGAAACAGTGGACTGTATAGTTCTGTCTTTTCCTCAGAAAGTAAAAAAGAAAAAGTAATACCTTAACAGTTCAGAACTGTTGCAAGGGGAACTAGTAAACAGACACTGCAGAGAACTGCTGTCTTTAACAAAGAGTTAGACTGGAAAGTTTTCTTCTTCTTTTTTTTTTCTTGTTTCCGTGACACACCAGGACTTGTAATCCAGGGAAAAGTTCAGTAAGCTCAATTTTAAGAAATAAAGGCACGAGAAAGCAGATACCTGGTTGGGTTTTTTTGTGTACGTTACTGTATTGAGACCACTTTGGTAGCATGGATGCTAACAAATGGCAATCTCAGTAAGATTAATTAGTGACAGTTACATTATTATATGGAGCAGATGTATAAAATACTGGCTGTTAATAAGTGTGAATACTGCTGTCTATTCATTATGATAATTTAGAAAAGCATAATGAGAACAAGAGTATCATATTAAAAAGATTGAGGTTAGAACCCAAGATTTTTAGATGATTGAAAATAAGCTGTGTAATCTGAAGAGGCAGAAGTTGCTGTATATCCAGTCCTAATGGTCTGTATTTATAGTTTATTTTTGAGATCACCAGGCTAGTTTCCTGCACTGTAAAGACTCTAAAGAAAGAATATTAATGCAGAAATATTCTGTATTGTAAAGTTTTAGTACAAAATCTGGGTTTTTTTCATTATTCCAGAGACAGAGGAGATTGGCGATGAGGAAGTTTTCTCATGGCTGAAGTGTGCAAAGGGTCAGTCTCATGAACCAGAGAATCTCATGCCAACACAGATCATCCCTGGTACAGGTAATGCTTAAATCATGAAAGGAAAATGAGCAGATTTTGTACTAATTCTGAGCAAGCAACTGGAAAAAATACAAAGTTGAGCGATGTTGTAGCTGATACCTCTTCTAACATGGATTTAGAGAACACTTCCACTTGCTACAGCATGAGGGTTGAAGGGAAGGTAACCCGAGTTAGATCAAGCTGTGGATTTGAAGTACGCATCCTTCTAATGTTAGCTGTGACTTGTGCTTAGCTGTTTTTAAGGTGTATCAGTAAATTTGTTTAACCAGCAAAAAAGATTTTTTTGGGGGGGTGAGTTTGGAGGTTTTTTTTCTTCTCTGGTGAAGGGAAGGGAAAATAAATGGTCTTGTGCAAACCATTTACTTGACTGTTTACATAACTGGTCCTAAAAACCATAGAATCATAGCATGGTTTCAGTTTGAAGGGACCT
>VYZT01034501.1:0-14274 GCA_013400735.1 Pomatostomus ruficeps | reverse complement strand
AGAGGGGCGGTGCGGCCGGTGCGGCCCGGGCCGGCCCGGCCTTTTTTTCCCTTCCCTTCCATTTCCGCGCTTCCTCCTGTGCCGGTGCCGCCGCTTTCCGCGGGCAGGACGCGGGTTTGTCCCCCTCGGTGCGGAGCCCGCTGTGCTGCTGGGGTGAGGGGGGGGCAGGCAGAGGAAGAGGAGGAAAGAGAAGGAAGGCGATCACGTGCCGGGAGGCGGGCGGGGCGGGGCGGGGGTCCCTTTCTGGGCAGGGGATCTCTCTCCGGGAAGGGGATTCCTCTCCGGGAGCGGAGCTGCCTGCGGCTCTCGGGGGATGCTCAGCGGGCAGGGCCGCCTCTCCCGCACGCCCGGCGCCGCTGCTTCTGCTGGCAGGAGGATTGCTTTCCTCCTCTCCTTGCGCTCCTAGCCCAACAAATCCATCCTCACGGAGCTGCGGCCACCTGCGTGTCCTGCTGGTATCGGCGAGAGCGAGCCGGGCCCTGCGAACCCCCGGCTTCCACCGCGGGAAGATGCTGTGCTGAGGGCTGGTTTTAGCGTCGGGCTGAATTCAGGCAGCTTCGGAGAGGCACTGCCTGCGCTCAGCATCCGAATTTAAAGTGGGTCGTTCATTGCTGAAGTGTAGCGTTTTTAACCTGCTGGCACGGCCGCAGAGCGAGCTGTTATAAACCCGCCGCATTTGGTCTCCACCAGCAATTCGAGTTACTCATTGATCAAGTGCCAACACTCAGCAGTTCCCCATTCGCTCTAGTCGGGTGTAAGTAGCACGGTGGTCGACTTTAACCTCGAAAATACTCACCACAAATACTAAACTTGTCGAAAGAGTTGTTTGTTTGCTTTTAAATCATGTTAGTGTGCTTAAAGGCATGACACCATCACTGTATTTTTGTACAACGTTGTCAATACATTTTATTGTGCACATTTGTCATCTTGGTTTATGTAATATGTAGAATTGTGTTGAATATTGATTGCTATGACAGTTGTCATTTTGTGCTGGAAATCGTAGTTTTTCGGGGCATTGTTAGTGAATCCAACGTTGGGAGAAGGCTCTTTTCTATTTATAAGTCAGTAGTGGTGTTACTATTTTTGGTAGATGTTTTGCATCAGCTTTGCAGTTTTAAGTAGGCCAGATGCAGAGTAATGTGGGTTTTGTTTGTTGATGGTGTTCAGGACCAGATACTTTGCATGAAATGCACCATTGATCCTCTTGTTACGACATAATTTTAAGTATTATTTTGTTATTCCTGTGTTAGACTTTTTCAGGATAAATGTTACTTTCTGTAGACTTGGTATGTTGAGAAAGAAATATATGACCTTTTAATGGCGCTGGAATTTGTGAAATACTAAACTCAGTTCAGATGGATTAGGCATTCTTTTTGATGCATTTGGGCTTGAGTATGGTTGTCTTGATGTGATGTGGTCTAATTTTCATAAATTCTCAAGTGTTTAGCCATGATTTTTTCCAAGTGTGTGTAGCACAATTGTCCTTTGTTCAAGAGAAAAAGTTTAAAATGGTAAAGTCTGAATACATTCCGTCAGCACATCCTAGCTAAACATACAGTTATTAATTAAAACATCTTTGTTGAAATGTTTTACAGGGCCAAACGTACTTTCTAGTAAGCACAACTAATGGATTTCAGTCAGTGAATTAAGCCAGCTTGCACAATATTACAATCTGCAATCAAATTAGTGATTTTGCAGAAGATATTGATGACATGGTAATGGTAAATCCCACTTGTGACAGCAGGGACTGTGATTTCTCATCGTTAGGCAGCAGCATCAGATGAGTCACTGTAAAGGATCACAGATTTGTTGCTTGTTAAACATTCTCTAATTTAACTGTATGTGCTAAATATCTGTTCTTAATTTGGAATCGTTAGCGACTGTGTTAAAAGACAACTTGTACATTACCTCTCTGCCTTGCTGTCTTAAATTGAGTTAGGAGTAGAATTAAAAATGAAAAAATCATCTTAGAACCAAAAAGAACCAATTGAATATCTTGTAATGACGTTATGCTTTTCATATTAAATTCAGCTACTCAGACATCAGCTGAAGCCCTAAGATAGCATCACTTCAGACATCAAGAGTTAATTTCTATCTTGCACTGAGAGAAAAATTAGATAAATGATGTGGGTGTGTTAAAATAAGTATTTTCTTCTGAAGGTTCAGGTGTAGGTCTTTGCTAGAACTTGCTGCTGCTTGGACTAGGTAATTGTTTACTTCCAACATCCTTTAAGAAGACAAACAGAGGTAAAATGTAAAACTTGATACTTTTGTTTTGAAACACCTTCAAGAGCTACAAAAAAGGAGTTAAGAGTGAAAAAACCTTACAAAATTTATCCTGTATTCTGAAATGGATATCAGTTTCTTCAAACACTGTATTCTGTAAGAGCTCTGAAGAATTTTTAGGAGTTGTTTGCCTGGAGTAAACTTTTGCACCATTTTGTGAAATAGTTTTTGAGGGAGTGACAGAATCTTGAGTGTTTCTCACTAATAAATAAAATAACTGACCTATTTCAGGAAGAGTCCCATAGTTCTGTGCTATCAAAAGAATAGCTCTTCTTGTCCAAGTTGTATCTGGCTAGAAGCCCTGGGGCATATATTTGTTGTTGTTCTGGGAAAAAACCAAACAAATGCGTAGGAGTAGCCAGTGTTATAAACCAGTATCGTGCTTGATATTTGAGGCAATCAGTGAGATGTGTGGCTTCTTTAAAAGATTGTGTTTTGTACTTAGAGAGATGCAGACATGATGAAATAGGTATGCTTTGATATCTAAATGGTTTCTTTGGCCCACAGTTAACTCTGAGAAACCGAATGGATATTAAGCCCTTATTGCTTATTTAATACTTAGTGGAGCAAGTTTGCCATGAAATCTTCATTTCTGTGAGCTGATGTTGGGTGGGCTGCAAAGTCAGCTTCAGAGGGCAAGTAACAGATGTGAAAAACAGTTAATACCAGATTCGTTGGAGGTTTTATAACTATCTTTCCTCTGACTTTGTATCACTTCCCCTTTCTGCCCACCTCTCCCTCCCTGCATTTGCAAGAAATTGTTGGCATCTTTTTTTTTCTTTATATTTTTTATTGCATGCAGGTATTGCTTATGACTGGTTTGTGTGTGTATATATAAAACATACAAAAATACTGTATACATGTGTGAATATAACTGTAGGGAGCTGACTGTATTAAACCCTAAAATCCTGATGTAGTTTCAGGTCTTTGGCAAGATTAGTCCAGAATGTGTAAAAAAAAAAAAATATATGTTATTTTTAAGAAAACTGTAATTTTGGTTTGATAATTAATTAAATAAGAGTTGGGATTGGATGATCTTCAAGGTCCATTTCAATCCCCTGGCATTCTCTGATTCTATGAAGTCAGTACTGTCAGTTGGAGTGTATTGGTTGTAAATGGGATGATGTGTTGTCAGTTCTATAACTGGGATGCTTTTTCTGTCTGTTCTAAGGACCTAACAGTGATAGCATGCACAGAATTCAGTTTTGCAGTTTGCAATGCTGAAGTATCTTGAGTGCAGCTGAATCTGAGGCAGACCTTTGGAACGTGTTATGGTGTGTTCTTTTTAGTCCGTTTTTAGTATTTTCTTGAAATAGAATATAGTTGCATATTAGCTCAGTTGTTTAGAGCATGGTTCTAATAATGCCAGTGTCACAGGTTTGATCCCTGTGTGGGCCATTCATTTAAGAGTTGGACTTGATGATCCTTGTGGATGATCCTTCCAACTCAGGATATTCTGTGTTTTAAGATCATACTCTTGATTAAACAAAATCTGAACTGTACACATTTTGTGTTCTGACAAGTGTGTTTTTAACTGAGTCATGAATTCAGCATGGGGTATATATTTTCTGAGTCATAAAATCATAGAATGGTTTGGGTTGGAAGGGACCTCAAGAGATCATCTAGTTCCAATCCCGCTGTTATGGGCAGGGACTCCTTCCACTAGACCAGGTTGTTGCAAGCCCTATCCAGCCTGGCCTTGGACACTTTTGGGAATGGGGCATCCGTAACTTCTCTGGGCAACCTGTTCCAGTGTCCTACTACCCTCACAGTCAACAACTTTTTCCCTAATATCTAGTCTAAACCTGCCTGCTTTCAATTTAAGTCCATTTCCCCCTTGTCCTGTCACTCCATGCCTTTGTCAAAAGCCCCTCTCCAGCTCTTTTGTAGGCCCCCTTTCAGCACTGGAAAGTGCTCTAGGGTGTTCCTGGAGCCTTCTCTTCTCCAGGCTGACAACCCCAAGTCACTCTGCTTGTCTTCAGCTTCTGAAGCTGATTTGCTCCATCCTCTTGATGTTGGGGGCCCCGGAGCTGGATGCAGTGCTCTGGATGGGGATAACTCTGAAGAGCTGTCCTTTCACATGTCTCCTTTGAGCTCATTTTAAAAGTAAAAGTCTGGGATATGCTGTCAAGAAGGAGTCCAAAGGGGAAGAGATGATGGAGATAAAGTAAGGACAATGCTGATGCCAAATTTACAAGCTGTTTACTCTGCCATTTTTCTCAGCTCTTGCAGAATGAGAAATGAAGTGTTTGGAAAAGGACCATAGTGTTTTGCAGGATATGGCTCAGTAGCAGGGATTCTTCAGCTGCAGGGAAAACTAGTCCAAGGTTGGAACACTTCAATTTGACTTTCTGAATCTGAGTCTCACTCTTGGGATGGAGAAAGGTGACTCTGCTGTTTCCTCAGATGCTCTACTAACCTAAAAAAAGTATTTCCTTTTTTTTTTCTTTCTCTTTTTCACCTTCTTTCAATGGTCTGAGAAAAATATTACTCAGTACAAATGTGTGCAACTGCCCTGTTATTTTTGCTAGGTCACCATTAGAGCATAGGAAATTGGGGAAACATTTTTTTACAAGGAAACTGGTGGTTTGTTGTTTTGGTTTTGTTTTTACAGGGACACGTTACCTAAGGTAAGAGCTGCCACTTCGGAGTAAAGCAGAGCTAGTCTAGTTCTGAACACTCAGATAAAGCCAAACTCTTTGTAAGGAGCTCTCCCCTGTATGCTCGCAAATCTTGCCCTGCCCCTCCAGTGGGAAACCTTCCCAGTCTTTAAATGTGTTACATATTTGTAACTTGTAATTCCTGCTGTGTTGCTTAATTGAAAAACTAGAGTATTGCCAAAGCACTCTACATTATCTTCTGCTTATGTTCGGGGAATTTTGTGGGTGTGCATCAGTTTGAATTTTTCAGTCTTACTTTGATTAAAGTGTCTGGCCCAGGTTTGGGTTTATTTTCTTGGGGGTGTTTTGGATTTTTTTTAAATGTTCCTTCATGTTCACTAAGGAATATTTGCTTTGAACAGAACAGTGCTTCAGACTGTTTTTAAAGGCACTGAAACGTTAAAATGTTTCTGAGGCAATGATGTGTTACAGCTGGAGACAGAATGAGTGCAGCTTGGAAGGGATTTAAATGTCCTTCAGGAACAGGAGCAATGACTATCAGGAGGTCACCAGTAATGTATCTGCTACAAGTGGATTTCAGGAAAATTAGTTCTTGCAGTTACATAAACAGAACAGGGACAGAGTATGTCAGCAGAGTGGGGTTTGTTCATTTGTAGTAGAGAACAATGTAGAAAATGTGTCCAGATAAGCTTTGGAGGAAGCCTCCATCTCTGGGATTTTTTTCCCCCCTGATTTACAATCAGCATTATTTCATCTTCATAGAAATTGGTTTTATCTATGCTGGCTCTTAATCAGGGTGTGTGCTGGTCCTGTCAGAAAACACATTGAGAGAATTCTGCTAGTACTCCTGCAGGTTAATACAGCTTTATACCAGAAACTCTCAGTTCCTCAGACTTCCAATATGCAGTGTACCAACGTCTTTACAGATAATTCTATATTCTGTCCCAGGTGTTGGCTGGGGCAATTTGTGTCTATGCCTAGATAAAGAATGAAGTTGGGCTTCATGATGGTGAGAGAGCAAACAATGGTTCAAGAACATTTTCCTTTAGGTATGTTAAAATTGTCTGAAACTGTCTCTAAGTATAACTTAAATATTTGAATGTCAATGTTATAATACCAGCTCCTGTATTATGGTCTGTTCTTGTGAGAAATTTTGGGTTTATCTGTGCCGTGTAGTGTGTTCCTACAGAATGGCAGGTAGTGTAAGCAGCAATGTCAGCCCTTTTATCATAAAATGACTCCTTTGGTAGAGAACTGACATGTTTTATTTGTCTCCCTGTGAGGAAAGTTATTAGCAAGGAAATGTTTTATTTTTTAATCTTTGAGTGAAAATTGCTGCTCTTTCAGTGTCAGCTTTTCCACTACCCTGGAGTTTTCACAGTACTTGAGCATCTTGGCCACTATACTGGCCACGTCATCCTGTTTTACTCATTGGAAAGAAGAAATATTTTCAGATTTATTTTTTTTTTTTAACTTTCACAGAAAAGCTGTTTATGGTGGGAATTTTTGGGCCGTATTTAGTCTTGTCAGGACTTGTATAATCAGTATTCTGGGTGTTCAGGATGTTTCAACAGCAGTTGTGACACAATGTTACATTGTGTGCCTAGTTACTTTATGCAAATGTGATTTCTCTGATATTTTAACCTAAACTAGCATTGCCTTTTCCAAATTGCCTCCATGTGACACTTTCAGTTTCTATTTTGCTGAGCTGTTGATGGCCTTTGAGTAAGCTTTTTTCCCCCCTTTTTTAATCACGCCTATTACCTCTTCTCAGTTAAATTCTGCTGTGTCTTTTTATTTTTCCTTGGAAAGAAAAATCTATCAGATGTGGTACTGTTGCTCATGTATAATACAGTAATATAGTAAACAAAAATAATTTAAACCAAGGACAATAGACGGGAAGAATAGGGGTAGAATAATGATAGGAAAGAGAAGTAGCATTCTGATCTTGCATCTCTAAGACATCTATAAAATTGACACATGCAGTGTGTGACATCTGCTTCTGTCAGTATGAATGAAAATAATGATGTTAGTTGTAAACGTAACCTGAAATCATGGGCAAGCTCTCACTGTGTATTGCTAAAATCTTTATTAGACTTAGAGGGAAGGGAAGGACTGCAGCCCTAAGCTTGATAATTTTAATTCCTTTAGTTTTCACTGATTATACTAATTAATACTATTAATAAGTGTAAAATCTGTATTTCACTAGGATGTTTGAGGATTTAATTCTCTGTTTGGAAGCTTGAGTTATGGCCATAACAATTAAGTGTTAAAAAAAAAAGGTACAACACACCTTTATTTTATTTTTTTATTTTAATTTAAATAGGTGCAAACTTTGGTGTTTTCCTTCCAGGAAAAATAGGCATATGTTATCTATGACTTTGAATAGGTCAGCATAGAAAACTTACTTAGCTAAGTATTTTAATAGTTGAGTGAATATATGCAGTTATGAAGAAAAGAAAAAAAAAAATTAAAATCTTACATCTCTTGAAATCATGGGAAGTGACAAAAAAGTATATCACAAATATACTGATGTGGATTCTTATTTCAGAAGTTTTATTTCCCTCTTAAATGTTTTGACACCTAGCTTGTAGATTCTGTCATTTCACCTGCCTGGTAGATGAAGGGAAGGTGGTGAATATAATTTTTCTGGGTTTTGTTAAAGCTTTTTATAACTGTCCCTCCCAGCATCCTTCTGGACAAGTCCGACTGTGAAGTGAGCAGGGAGATGGTGTGCTGGGAACACTGGCCGAAGGGCAGGGATCAAAGGGTTGTAGAAAATGGGGCTACACCTGCCTGGAGACCAGCCACCAGTGGTGTTCCTCAGGGCTCAGTCCCAAGGCCAGTTCTGCTCAAAATTTTTATCAGTGATTAGGAGGCAGGAGTCAGACTCACTCTTAGCAAGTTTGCTGATGATGCTCAAGTGGGAGGTGGTGTTGTCCCGAAGGACAAGAGGCCGTGCAGAGGGATATGGATGGATTGGAGTGCTGAACAATCATCAGTGGCGTGAAACTGAACAAGAACAAATGCTGGACTCTGCACCTGAGATGGAGCAGTACTTTCCACAAGTACAGATTGGGAGAGGCGTGGCTGGAGAGCAGCCCCACAGAAATGGGTCTGGGGGCGCTGGCTGGCAGCAGGCTTAAAGTCAGCAGTGGCAAACCTTCAAATACAGCACAACCAGCTGCTCAAAAGGGGTGATCATCCCCCTCTATTTAGCATTGCTGCAACTTCATTTTGAGTCCTGTGTGCACTTCTAGGCCCCAAAATTTAAAAGGGATGTGAAGGTCCTTGAATGTGTCCAAGAGAAGGGCAGTGAAGCTGGTGAAAGGGCTAGAAGTAGTGCCCTGTAAGAAGCAGCTGGAGACACAGTGTTCACCTGGTTTGGAGAGAAGGAGGCTGAGGGGTGACCACACTGTTCTCTGCAGCTTCCTGAGGTGGTGGAGAGGGATGTTGCTGATCTCTTCTCAGTAGTACCCAGTACCAGGACATGTGGGAATGGCTGAAAGCTGCATCCATCAGGGAAGGTTCAGACTTGACATTTCCTTACCAAGAGGGTGGTCAAACCATGGAAGTGTCTTCTTTGAGAAGGGGTTGATGCCCCAAGCCTGTCAGTGTTTGAGAGGCATTTGGGCATTGCCCTTAATGCCATACTTGAACTTTTGGTCAGCCCTGAAGTGGTCAGGCAGTTGGATAAGGTGACTGTTTTCTGTCCATTTCAACTGAATACTCCATTCTATTCTGCACTCATGATGAGTCAAATAACAATGAGACTGTTATTTGCCTGAAATGCCAGGTTTTTTTAGCTTTGAAAGCACTTTAGAAGACACGTAACACAAAAGATATAACTGGAAAGAAGATTTTTCTGACTCTGTTTCAGGACAGATGTTCACAAGCATTATCACGATATGCAAGTGTAGCCAGGAGCAGGTAAGGCAATCCTCAGTCTAGCTTGAAAAAACATCACTTGAAGTCTGGCAAAAGAAAGAGAGCTACAGAACATTGCAAATCCCCTACATCTTGTGGAGAGCCACTTGTTAGTGGGACTGCATGAGGAAAACTGATTTCTGTCTCACTCACGTGTCCCTTGTGGCAAGGAGTTAATGGCACAGTTTGTATCCCACGCAGTTGCTATGAATTCCACCTCTCCAGGCAAGTTTGCCCATAGAGCTTCTTGGAGTATTATGAATGATGGGCTGTTTATCTTCCTGGTGAGTGTCCTTCACCCAGGCTCTGCAGAAAGTGAACATGCTGATCTCTAAACAGTACTTCTTCATAGGATGTGTTTATTTTGACCACACATCCTTCCTGGAGCCTGCCATATAGAATAACCCAAGCCGTGGAACTGCCTGGAGCCAAAAGAAAGGGTGCCAGGTGAACCCAGTTTTCTTCAAATCAGGGGCAGATACTGGGTCAACCCACAGATGATACAAGAGTCTTGAAAATACGTAACTGATATTGAAACAACCCTGAAAACTATCTATAAAGTATTAACCTTTGCCAGCAACAGGAAAGTAGATAACTGACTGATGCACAAAGAAGGCTCTTTCTAGAAAAAAGCCTCAAAAGTTGTAAGAATGTGATTTTCTCTCTTTATTTGCTAATGAATTTTTTTCTGCATGAATTTGCATTTTGGCTTTCAAAAACCCAAACCCCAAACATTCACACACCCAGTTTATAATTATTTTTTGCTCTGATTCTAAATTATTTTGGTTTTTAGAAAGAACAATAACCAATGTCATGCGCCACTTCAGATGCGAAAACTCAAGTAATGTGGCAGCATTAATTCAGGCCAAGGAGTCCCTGTTTTCTGAAGAGCAAGAATGAGGATCCATAACAGTCACATGCAAAAGAATTGTGTGGTATTGTCAAAAGTATGTCACAATGACAAACAAACAAACCTTTTTTGCCTTCCTAAACCTGTTCCACTACTGAGTTTCTTGGCCAGGGATGCATGAAAAGCACTCCTGTGCCTGCCTGGTGCTCATATTGCCCACATGGAGTCCTGGAAAGTGGCAGCTCCTCATGGGGCTGCAAGCCTGGAGCCCTTCCAAGCACAGGCTGTTTTGCACAGGCAAGAAGCCCTGGAGAAATGGAGCCAAGAGAAGAGCAGAGCTCGCTCTCGCTGCAGCCTTGTAATGGGCGAGAGAAATGGGGCATGATTGGTGCTCTGGAAGTGCAAGGGAGGAGAAATGTTGTTGCTGGTAATGCTGGGATGGGTATGAGAGTGTCTGGCCAAGTCACTGTCCAACATGCTGCTTTTCAATAGTCTCTGTGTGCCTGCAAGACAGCTGCCAAGAAGGATTTAAGATATTTTTTTTTTAATGCATCCACCTGAAATCATCTGAGAATGTGGGTGTGATGAAATGACTGTTTATGTCATTCAGGTACAAAGGTACTTTTAATTTTAATTAATGAAAGTAGCTATGGGAAACAATCCTCTAGCACACACTTGGTGATTAATCAGTTTGCAGAACTGATGCAATGAGTGCAGAAATCTGCCAAGCAATGTCTGTTCAGTTAACGAATCACAACATTTTGATGCCAGCTTAGTGTGACGAGAGAGGCCCTGCCATGTGTCCAAACATGGATCTGATGGATCAGCAGGCAGAGCAAGCCTAGAGACAAATTCCCTTACTGTGAGTATCCCCTGCCCAGAGGGCTTTGAGGCAAAAACCAGTCTGTCAGTAACAAGAATTTCAGAGTACATGGAATTTATGAGCTGAATCTGATGTTTTGAGTCATGCTTGAAAACAAACTGGTAGTCAGTGCATTTTAAGGCTGTGCTTTTCTCTTTGCAGAGGGCTCCACAAGACAAATGGGTGCTGAACTAGCACATCCTGAACCATTTAGCTCTGGCTGTACTATTTGCTTTCCCATGCTGTGCTGCATCTCTCAATAATCCAGACTGGAAGTAACAACTTCCTATATAATTGGCACTGAGTGCCACATCAAAATAAAATAAATGTTTTAGCCAATGTAGATGGAAATTTTTTTGGAGGTTCAGGTGTTACTTGTCTATTTCTTTTATTTTTATTTTTAACTATAGCCATTGCTGGCCTAATGTGAGGTTTGTATCTCATCCCAAACATTTTCCTACGGCCCACTGTTCCATAGCAGGGCACTTTAGTGTGAGGGTTTTCAGTACAAAGCAAGTGCTGTTTACAGCACTGGAGTGCAGCGATTCTGCTCACGCCCTTGGGTTCAGGTGGCCCAAAGTTCACTGTAGCACTCAAGACACCTGACCAAACACACAGCACGTCTGTCTCCCTCCTCTGCAGCCCTTTGCCAGCCGTGTTCCAGGCAGCTGCTGTGGAAGCAAAGAAAGATTTAAAGATGCATTTTGCAGCTCCCTGAAGGCTGTTCTGTGTGACTTGACCCAGACACTGACCATCCCTGGCTGGCCTGTATCTTGCTCAGCTGTGATGTGTGTGCTCTGGCAGCTCCCCACACCATCTTTACTTTTCCCCTGTGTGCTTGCATCCTCCCTTGTATTTGCTTAGTGGTGTATTACAGATCCCCTGCTGGGCCTTGACTGACTGTGTTCTTGCAGCCTTGGGGTTGAAACACTGTTGAAAGACAGGAATGGGAAGAATTTCTCTATCTCTTGCCCTTTACTGAAAGACAATCCACAAAGGAGGAGGCAAAGTTTTGTTCTTGAATTTCAAAAAGCTAGTCCCTCAGAGTTATAAAAACTTGTCTGATGTGATTTGTATTGCAGGATGTATAGCTTGATCTTCTGAGCATTTTGCTTAAAATTAAATTTTCTTTGTGTTTCCTTGAAAATTTTGTGACCTTCTGAGTCCACCCTTTCTAGAAGCTTTAATTGGACAAATGTTCTCACGGAGGGTTTGAGTGAATCATGCATCAAACTGCTCCACTTTTGTAGGAAATTCAGCCTGAAAATTCTTTTAAAAGCCTTGTAGTCAGAAGAGACTTAGGGTAATTGCATTACCTTTATCCACTGGTTACACGCACATTTTTCACAGAGAAACTGTCTGGCAATGTAAGTTGCTATAGCAGCTGAATTTGCAGAGCAAATAGCAGTGTATATGCTTTATAGAATGATTACTATGCTATTCAGGGCTTTTAATGGACGTTTAATCTTTTGTTTGTGTCAGCTCTGGATGTGCTGGTAGCTAACACTGCCATTTTTCAGGAATAGTATGTGGAAGTTCCTTTAAGTTGCCTTCCTGTTTATTGAGAGCATTTAAATCAGTATTGAAAACCTTAAAGATGCACAGCATCGTGCTTTTTATTCTTTCTATTTAATGATCTCACTCTAACAGCATGGAGAAACGACCCTTCTAAATCTAGACAGCGCTCCTTTATTCCAGACAGTCTAATTGAACATTAATTCTCTTCACAAATCCTCTGAGAGATGACGAGGAACTAGATACTGTGTTAGAGACAATTTCTAGAGCCTACTTGCCTAATTCTCTTAGTCATCACTTTAGCAAAAAGAGAACTGATATTGTGAGATAAAAAAAAATACCTCTTGGAATTAACACTAATGTGTTTTGGGTTTGTTTGTTTGTTTAGAAATTCTTCCTATATGGATCAGCCCTCTAGTGATGGTGAAACTGGAAGAAGACCACTCTGAGCAAACGCAGGATGAATTGGGTCCCAGCTGACGCAGAAAATGCTCACAGCAGCAGCGTGGAATCTTGTCCTTCCTTGCGGGATGTCCACTCCATCAACCCAACACAGCTGATGGCAAGGATTGAGTCCTATGAAGGCAGGGAGAAGAAAGGCATATCAGATGTCAGAAGGACTTTCTGTTTGTTTGTCACATTTGATCTCCTATTCATAACCTTACTGTGGATAATAGAATTAAATGTGAGTGGTCTTTTCAGTACCTACCCTTAGACGTTATATTAAGTATTTATTCACTTCAGAGTGGGTTAATAAATTGCTCCTCTGTATCTAAAATTGTTATATGTATTTAAGCAGGTTATTACTTTCAGCTTTCATGACCATAGTATCTACTCAACGGCATCTACTTTTATTCTTTATATGTTTAGCTTCTTATTATGAACCCTTTAGGCGTTCCTGTAGGCTGTGAACCATGCTGAAAAAACATTGGAAATCCAGTGAACTCTTCAGGCATCAAATAAACAATGTTACTGTATGTCTTTGAATTTAGCAAGAAGTGTGAATCTTCACACAGGAATGCAAGACTTTGCCTTCTAAGTAACTTTAAGTCAGTGGTATTTCCCTGTGGTCTTAGTCCCTGAAAAACTTCCAATGACCAAAACTTTTCTTTTGTTGTGATGTATTTTCTTTGGTGTAAATTTGGTTATACACTATGGATGGCAGGGTGTATTTAAACAACATAAACTCCCACAGTTGCCACCCTATAACTCCAGCATTTGCAGTTTGGAAAATGAGGCTGTTCTCCTAAAATTCCCAGAAAGCAGTAGGATAGCTCATTAGTTGTTATTTCATGAGGAGCATCCGAGTTCTTGAGCTGGGTTTTAAGCTATAATCTAATGTTGGCATTTAAGAAAGGACACACTAGGGAGGAGTCCCTTTTCTAGACAAGAAAGATCTTGAGTAAATGTTTTTGTCAGCATTCCTTTACTAGATAAATAAGCTTGGTTATTGATTTGACATTATGAAACTTCAGGAGCTGACTGTTCAATAGTTCATTGATACAGTGAAAAATACTGATTCTGATTTAATTTGAGAAAGCAGATTTTGCTTGCCTGAATGATATAATTTTGGGACTAGATTTTCTGTTTTCTCTCTAGGTGGAAAAATGGTTGTAGCACAGTGTTCTGATGCAGTTCTTTTTTTAGGCCAGTTTCTCAGCAGCTTGTACGACTAAGGAACAGAGTGGGTTTATATCTCTCGTTGAAGTTTCAGAGTACAGATTTTCACATGAGTGCTCTCAGAATGTTGAGGGCTCTGAACAGAAAATTCTACCGACTCATGATGTTTAATTTTGAATGCTACAGCATCAAGGGACCTCAAGATCATAGCAGTTTTCTTTGTGAAAAGCTGTATTTTCAGGATAACCTATTATGAACCAGTGTCCCGTACTGCCACATGTCAGCAAGAATGTAAACCAAGTTTTTGTCATTAGAGGTCATGATATTAGAAGCTGAAATTTGATATCTGGGATTTGACATGTGGTTAGGTTTCTTGTTCTGTGTTTCTTTGAATTGTTTTGTTTGTTGGGAAGTTAAATAGCGCTGTGTTAGGACTGTATGTCATCGGTGCATAAGTAATGGGATGTCAGAGTTGCTGTGACAGTTCCTGTAAGCATTGTTTTCACTTTGTTGCCATTATCCAGTTTCCTTAGGTGTAGTGTAGTTTATTGTTAAATGCTTCAGGGAGTAGCTCCGTGGCATTTTGAGCAAAA
>VYZT01034500.1:102420-127637 GCA_013400735.1 Pomatostomus ruficeps | reverse complement strand
CCAGGTTGGGCAAAGGCAACACTGAAAGTGTCTCTATCAGTCTGATTCTAACAGGCACAGAGGTGAGGCTGGGAACAAGTCAGGCATTCTGAGCTTTGGAGAGACTCAGTTATGATCTTCTGTTCTCAAAATGCTGGTGGGTGCAGAAGAACCAACTTCTGTCCAATGAGAACAGGATCCAGACTCCCAAGAGGTGATTTTCTGCCAAGGCCGCCTTTCCCTGCAAAAGGCATCTCATCCACAGAGGTTACATTCCATTTCTGCTCATTTTTGGGGCTACCTGGTCAGCTACTGCCCGTGCCAGTTTGTCCATCCTGGATCCTGCCTCCGCAATCTTCTTGGCCGCGTTGATGACATCGGACGTGTTCTTCAGGGGGCCCTTCCCTCTGTGGAACACGGGACAATTACCCACAAGCTCAGTAAATCACCAAAGGCAACAGTTTTAGTGACCCTGCTCAGAGTTCCACTTTAAAACAGTAACACAAATGTCTTCTTAATTTATTACAATTTCACCTTTTAAGTACTTTAGGGTACAGCTTGATTAAGAAATCTGTCTGCAGCATTTCCTCTCCCCTACGAAACGCCTCACTGGCAATTTAGTCCGACGGTGCCTCCAAGCCCATGAGCTGTACTTAACAGAATATGCATTTTTAAGTGCTCATTAAGCCCATGTTCTTCCTGGAATACACAACTATTTCAGAATTATGCAATTCCCAAGCCAGTGCTAAATGTTCAGCCCATCACGTCTAGGGCAAGAATGTCACATTTTACAAAACCCTTTTTTAGTAGATTTTCTGTTGGAAAATAAAGAGAGGTGAAGCATAATCCTTATGTTACACACTTAAATCTTACCCTTAAAACATGTAAAACTAGCTTTAAGATTGATTTTCACTGTATTTTTAAGATGATGCTCAAAATAATTATTTTAGTCATTAAAGCTACCGAAATGTATTAAGACAAAAAGTCTCCACAGAGTTTTCTGAGTTTGCTTCAAACTCAAAACTTTAATCCTGCCTGTACCAATAAAATTGCTGCTGCTCCTGAGAAGGGCACAGCTGGAAGTGAGTTCATTTTCCATTTTTTTTAATGTGGAAAATCATAATATGATCAAAAATATTGGGGTTTTTTGTGGAACAGAAGGCATTTTTTTCTAAGTGCAACATTGCATCATTTTTGGGGTTTTTTTTAATCTATACTGGCAAGAATAACATGCTGAAACATATTTCCATTTTAATCTTCTTTCCAGACTTTCATTACCACCTTAAACAGATAATGAAATACAAATATCCCACTTCTGGTGAACTTAAACTGCAGCAACAATACTTCCTGGTGACCTCGTGGGCTTCTTCATTAATTACATGAGCAGATCTGGCTGTCACAAACTCTGTGCATTTGAAAAATAATTCTATTTTACACTGCCGAGGTTATAGCCAACCAAAAATGTGTGAAAGGTTTGTTTCTGTTTTAATGGAATATATTAAACAGGTTGTTACTGAATCTGATGCAGACAGAGGTGCGCTTTGATTTTTTTTTATTTACTTCAAATGTGACAGTAGTTTTGTCTCATTCTCAAATTAGTTCTGTTCTTTTGAGGCTAGAAAATATAATTATAAAACTTTCAAGTTCAACGTATCAAAGGTTGTCCAGGAGGTTGCAGAAAATGTGCAGATTCTGGGCTGTTGCTTTAAGCCATAACTTCTTCCTTCCATGATCCAGTGACACCGTGGGGGCAGTTTTCTCTCTATTTTTTGGTGGCAAAAGGATCAGAGACACCAAGACAATACAAATGCTAAAGTAACACAGAATTCTGTAAAATATCCATCCAGTTCCACCTCCTGCCACTGTCCCAGGATGCTCCAAGCCCTGTCCAGTCTGGCCTCGGACACTTCCAGGGATGGGGCAGCACAAGGGGATGAATAAATGGATGTCTGATTTTAATCCTGAAGAAAACTGGGAAGATTTTCGTCCTGTTTTATGTAATCACATTTTGATAAATACCATTTAAACTTTTGAACTCACTTTTAAAATAAACACTGAACAAAATTTAATTTACTACAATGATCTGGAACTCAAAGAATCTTGTAAACCTTCCTCCCTGGTGTGATTAACAATACAACTGCAGTTAAAGGCAATAATTCTGTTTATATTGTATCATTAACGAATGGCCTTTTGATGCTCTGCAATTAAAGAAGAACAAGACATCAACAGAGAAAAGAAATGAAAGCAAAAAAAAGAGAAATCATTACTGACAGACTCCCACGGAGCATTAGATCAAACCAGTTTCATTTCAGTTGGGATTTTTTTTTGGAAAAGCACTCAGCGTTCAGACGATATAAATAGTTGTGCCATTAGCTTTGATTGACACAAATTGTGCTGAACTGCTGGAAGTTCAGAGAGGCACATGCATTCAGATGGGTACCACCCGAAATGTCACCCGAGTGTCTCTAAGGTCACAGACTTAACTTTGCTGCTGAAATTCAGAATCATCTGCAAATAAAGAGACTTCCAAACAGCACAAAAACTCCGTGTGATTAATCCCACGTGGAGCAATCCCCAGGGCAGTGTCCATGATGAGCGTTCCTTGGTTTTGCATCCCCAAACCCAGGGCAAATCATCTCCAAGGGAGCAGAAAAGGGAGGATGTGGCACAGCTGAGCTCCTCAGCCGGGGCTGTGTTGGCCTTACCTGGTGAAATCCGTCATTTCCATCATGATCATGCACATCTGCTTGGCCAGCACTATGATGTCATTGCCGCTGTCATCCCACTTGGCCACCTCGGCGTCCAGCTTGCTCTTCTCCTGGTGGAATATCTCCACCTGCTCGGCAATCTTGGCCTTCTCCTCCTGGGGCAGCTGAGCCATGATAGCCTGGAGAAAAACCAGAAGGTGGGCATGAAAAAAGGGAGCTACAAACTGGGTTTTTCCAGCGGTCCCAACAGCTGGAGTTTGTTTTTATGGGAGTTGAAGATGCCAAATGAAATTCCGTATCTGATTTGATTTCTGTTAGGATGGGCAAAACCAAATTCCCAGCGTGTTTATACCTCTTCCTGCACTTTCAACACGATAAAATTTATATTTATGATGTCACCATTATCCACCAGTTGACACAGGAGGATTGAATTCCTATTAAATCTTAATTATGAGGAAGAATAAAAGGAGTGACATTTATGGGAGGAGGCAGACTGGATTGCTGTGACAGAAACAGAGGATTTCAGATTAACACAACACTGAAATCAGCTGTGACACGCACGACAATACATTGGAAGTGAATTGTAACAAACACCTCTTTTAATGATATTTAGTGTTCTAATTGGCTCCTGGAAGAGATGCAAAGAGGCACTGCACAGGTTGATAGTCATCTGCCTCAGCACCAACAAAGCACAAAGTTCCCTCCAAAAAAAAACCCCTAAAAAATTATAATAATTACTTTTGAAGACCAAATGGACACTTTGAATAATGATTTCCAAGTTGAGCTGCTATTTGGCTCTAGGGGTTCTGAAGACCACATTATGCATTTAATGGGGTGTGACACATATTTAAGTGTCATTACATTTTTTTCTTGTTTATGTCACTTTCAATCAGCTGAAGCCTTTTTCTACATATTCTTAAAATGCTCTTGGCTTTTAAAAATCCGTAATTGACCTTTTCCAAAACTGAAATTAAAAAGGGTTATAAAGGGTAGATCAGAAAATGAGAAATTTGCAAGTTAATCAAATTAAAATTCAACGCAAATTTTAATTAGGCTTTATCAATGTAACTCAGCAGTTTCAAATGTTAGCATAATAGTCTTTGCACAGAAAAATGCAGAGTGAGTCAGGCTAATAAATAAATAAATCTATAAACCACACATAAAACACTAGAACTGATGAATTAACTGAAGGGAATGTGACAGGAGCGGTGAAATTTGGGAAGTTTATCTCTGTGTCCTGCCTGTGGTTTCCTTGAGTGGCAGCTTCACCTGAACACTCTCTAAACTGGTGAACGGTGTAGCACGGATGAGGCCGACTAGGCCGAGGAGCTAAAAGGAGAGTTAAAATGAGAGACTACACAGAGAGAGCAAAGGAGAGGGCAAAAAGAGAGAGAGGGCAGAACTCTCTGACTTTTATTTATATGTTTTTATAAATCACTGTGGATTGGAGGTAGAAATTACTACCTCTCTATTCTATTGGTTAAAGTATCTATCTATCATTTTTCTCTGCTTAGGAGAATGGAATGATAACAACACAGACAGTTAACAAAACATAGATAGTTGTCAAGAAACTATGGCCATGTTTACAGCAGAATGTGTGAGAAAGTATCACAGCAAAGAGAAACACTGAGAAACTGCAAAACTCAGAACAACAGAACGGTGCTTTAATATTTCTGTTCCTGCTGCTGATGCGCCTTCAAAGCAGCCACATTCTACAGCAAATGCAGCCCAGAAATTCCAGTTTTATTTCTACTGAAGACCAACACAAGTCTTCCTACTGAAGCACTACCAGCTTCATGGAGAAAGCATATTAAACAAATCCATTACATTCCAACAAATAAAAATATTTTGCATTTTTTTCCCAGGAAAGGTTCAGACAAGATGCTATTCTGCTTAGCACTCCAGGCTGGGGACTGGGCAGCTTCTGCTGAGTGTGTTTTCCTTTTAGTTTTTTATCATTTGTTGCTTCCTGTGCCATTTTGCAATCTCTCTTTTTCAGGAACTGTCCCTATGATATATTATGTTTATACAGTGTGCAGCTGATCAAAGCAGAAGGCTTTAAGTGCAGCAGTAATAATAACCACAATAAATGCAATAGAATTTAAGACTCCTAAATCCCCAGGTGAACTTCATTCTTCGTAAAAAAAATACTGCAGTCTTTACTTGGGCTTCAGATCAAGAAAGGATGGCATGCTCTAATGTAACAAAAAAAATGAAAAAGGCTGTGAAATTTGACCAAATAATCTGTATTGTATCTCATTTCTGTTAAACCTGAGGATTACTTGAGTAGTCAATACTTTGAATATCTCAAACAGGACTTTATGCTGTTTAAAATATAAAAATCACAAAAGATAGTCAGGTACATCCAGAACAGAGTTGTGGATTCTCAGAGTAAAGTGTCCAGGAACCATTCTGCAGTCCTCGGGGCTGCACAGTTTTCCATGACAGGTGCAGGTCACCCAGCTCTCTGGGATGGCACCTACAATCCTCCTCTCTTCATTCAGAGCATAAGGAATTTATAACTTATGTCCTCGATATGCAAAGGCACCATTTCTTGCCTTAGGGATGTTGTCTCGGTTTGGAGACAAATTTAGGAGAAAAGTACTTTTGATAGAGTGTTTCCTTTAAAGAGGAAAGCCTTTCATAATTCTGTCTTTTCCTGTTAATGAAGGAAATAGAGTTCGTGGGTCAAAGTGAAAAAAAAAAAAAGAGTAAAATTATTAATTAATAAAGAAAAAAAACAAAGGGGTGCCCACAAGGCACAGATAAGGGTTGAATTTAATATTTTAACTCTTCTCTTATTCGCTAGATTGTGTGGTTGAGGGGCAAATATGGTGGTTGCTTCTCTTTGTCTCTGGGGGGAGAGACAGAGTTCACGCCACAGTGGGGAACTTGTTGGAATTTTTGGTGTGGGTTTCCTCTTCACAGCAGGTGAAGCTGGAAACTTTAATGGGTTTTTTTGTGTTGGTTCCGTTTTTTTGAGGTTTTGGGTTTGGAGTGGCTCTTGTTGGTTCCCCAGATGGGCCGAAAAAAATAAAGTTAAGTCAAAATAGTTTAAGAAAGAAAAAAAAAACCCTAAAAAAAACCCTTGTAGTATTTTTGCTGGAGTATGGGGGAAGAAAAGGTGGGGAAAGAAAAAAAAAGTTTTTGCTTTAAGGTAGCAAAAAATTAATTTGACAAAAAGGAACAATGTAGCAGCCTGATTTATGTGGTGTGGAACACACACGCCAAAGAGGCGTTTGAACAGAGTTTGTTCGGGGTTTTTAGGTTTTGGCCTTGCCCCTGTGGTTCCATTTAAAGTTACGGTTACAGAAGCCACTTTCTGGACATAAAGCAGGGGGTTAGGGCATAAAAGGGAATAAATCATAACGTCACTCCAAGACAGATGTCATGATAAAACTCCAGCTTTTCTGGTACATGGCATGGTTTATTTACCTGAATATTCAATATTCAGGGAAATTCATTTAAGACCAAAAGAAATCTCTGCCCATTCCACCGGATCCCCGCCTTGCATTTCTCCCACACCTCTGAGTAAGCTTCTTTCAGGTTTTTGTTGCTCTGCTGTTTCCTTTCAGGGTGTAAAACCTTTGCGTCAAGCCCCAACCCACAGCAGCTGAAAGCTCCTCTGTCCTGGTGCTCTGAGCTGTCACAGCAGCTTTGCCTGTTGGGCTTTAGGTTCTCAGCCCTACAAATCCTCTTCCAGACTCCAAGGTAAGAAATCCCCATCCCAGTTCCCAGCTTTTGCTGGTGTTTGAGTGTGTGGAGAATGTGGAGAATGCTTCTCATTTAGTCCATTCTAGCACATCAGAATAAACCAGACTTGTGTGCAACAGCCATGAAAATCATTCAGATAATTCCCAGTTTCCCGCTGGTTCTCTGCTGGAAAATCTTAAAAGGCTTTTTGTTTCTTAAAATTTCCTTTCCAGTCAAATATATTTTGTGATGCATTTTCCTCAAAATTATATTCTGTTTGTTTTTTTTTTTAAAATCATCTGAGCTGAGAAGCCTATTCAGTAAAAGGTAAACATTCATCAGAGGGTGGCATAATCCTGAGTGTTAACAGGAATATTCCTGGGTGTTAACAGACTTCACTTCCCCAGCACCTGTGACCCCTGAAGCACTCATCAGCTTAATTTGCAATCCCCCTGCACAAGCCGAGGTCGCAAATCACAATGACTGGAGTTTATCATGATGTAATTACCCTGGTAAAATCACATTGACTCAGTAGCAAATGTCTTCAATTACAATTAAATTACAGGGACTACTCAGTAGCTTAAACAGATCTTCTTGACAGGTTTGCACACTGGGAAACATGACTAATGGAAGATCTCTCTGGATACAGCACATGGTGCCCTGATGGGATTTTTTTTTTCCTTTTTTTTAATTTGCTGACTACTCCCACGGTTTCAGCACATTCCAAACCTGCAAAGCCTTCTCTTAGAGCACTAGCTGGAGAGAGCAGCTGATACTAGGCACCACGAAAGCCTCCAGATCATTCAATAAATGCCACTTAGATAGGTTTGACACGAAAAAACCTTCAACACCTCAGTCAGCCTGGTCCCATCCTTTCTTAAACGACCCTGAGGGCTGGAAATCATTTGCTTTCCAAGGCAGAGCTTTGACTGGTCACTACTGGGCACTCGCTGGAGGCCTGTGGGGCTGCACTCACCCTTGCACTCTGGCCAGCGATGAGCTGGTCATCCTCGGTCTGGACACTCGTCCGGCTGCGCACGTCATAATCCTCCTGCTCGAAGTCTGAGTCGTCCTCGAGCTCCTCAGGGGTCTGGAGAGAGAGAAACGGGGAGGGAAAGCCACAGAGAGGAGATGAAAGCTTAAAAAGGACAGTGAGCTCTTATTTCATTGACTGCCTGCCCAGGAAATGCTGTTCCGTCCTCCTTTGAAATGAACTTGTCTGCCCCAGCAGTCAGGAACTGAAATTGAATTGTCTCAAAAATTAAATTGTTTCAACCCTAGTTTTCTTTACAAATGGCATTTGTCATTACCTTGCCACAACTTTTCTTGCTGCAATTTCTCTTAACTCTGTTAACGTGATGAATGCAGTTCCAGGAACAAATATCCTTTGGAAACGCTAACAACCGGAACGCAGTATTTCAAAATAATGTTATTTCATATATAAACGGACACTAATGCCTTTATGTTACTGCAAGCTACATGTAATCTTCAAAAGAGAAAGCAAATACCTGGGGAAAAGCATCTAACATCCTGGAAGAAAAATTTATCACAGCAAATAACAGATTTCCCATTGAAAGAAATTGTAAATGATGGCAACTGATTTTGAAACAAATGTGAAATTGATAATCTATGTAATCTTGTTAGTTCACAGGGCTCTTTTCATACTCAGAGCTTTGGAATTTGGCTCATCCCCCAAATGACACCATGTTGTCTCCTCTGCTGGTGCTACGGATGATGCGAGAGTTTCTTGGAAGATTGATTAAATCGGGTTATGCATTTTCAGGCTTCACATTGTTTAAAATGTTGGAGGGAGGAAAAAAACAAACTGGTGGATCTGTTCATTTGGGGTTTTTCACTTTCTAGCAAAAAATTCAGATAAAATATCTTTATGTATCTACAGAGATTTATTAAAATCACTATTTAGTACCACATTTAATACAGATGGTGCCAAAAAGTGGAGTCTTTAGAAAGGAGATTATATTCCATTTTCTGATTGAATGGCACCTGGTACGACAGCCTGGCCAGGAGTAACTTCTGCAGGTTCCACACCTGACAGTGGTGACAGGCGAAGAAAACCCCAGTAACTGCAGAGAAATCTTCACCTTACTGGGCACCCCTCACTCCCAGTGACAGCCTGGAAGGCCAAAGCACCGCAGGAGAAATCATCCAGGATGGCATTTCGTGCTTGGAGGCAGCGTCAGGTTTTCCAGCAGAGGTGCTAATCACTGCCAGTTGTCATTACAGCTCTGCCTGGGGGATGCTCAGGCACCAGGAACGGCTCCAAAGCCCCGAACGCAGCGCAGAGGAGGTGCTGGCAGCGTTCCTGTTCCAGCCTGGCTCCCAGCACCAAGTGCACAGCGCTGTTTGTAGCTGCACGGGGAAGGGCACAGGATGGGGAGAGGGAAACACAGCCACCTTCCTCTGAATGAGGAGCATCAATTAAACACGTGTTTGGATGGCGAGCGCTGCAGGAGGAAATACCCAAGTGTGACAGGGTGGTAATGAAGCTCTGCCTGCACCTCTGAGGAGAGGCCTGTACAAAGAGGGTGTGTGACAGGACAGGCAGGTGAAGTTTAGGTGAAAAATGAATTTGCCTTCTCCCTACTGCCACAGGTAAAATAGGAAGATTGGTACCCATCATTATAATGACCAATGGTCTTGTTTTCCAATCACCTTTAATCCCTTTCTGCAGTGACTGATGAGGGGTCACAGCCTTCACAAGATGGTGCTGTGCAAAGACATTTTATTATGTAGTGAAAATTCCTTATATCCCATCACACAAACAGGGAATAACTCCACACCCCAGTGTGCCCCAATCACCAATTCTGTGTCACAGCATCACCTTTGATGGGAACAGGGAAACAATGCCTTTGAAGGGAACAAACAGCGTTTGTCACCTTTGACAGCTCCAGCAGGTCACAAACCCACAGTGCTTTCCTACCACTGCCCTGCTGACCCAGGATGTTTTCCCAGGGTCCCAGGGCTTCTTCCGGATCAAAGCCAGGAGGTCACTCTGGCTTTCAAGGCCTGTTCCTCTGTCACCTGCATTCTGTAATTCCACACCTTTCTTCCCTCTGCTCAGCTGCCCAAGGGCAGGATGTGACCTTAAAATCTGCCATAAACAAAGAAGCTACAAAGAGAATCCTACAACTCCCTGAGCAAGGAGCATTTTCTAATACAGGGCTCAGCTTTTCATCTGTCTGGGCATTGCTGTTTAGAACAAGAACAGGGTGGAGAATTTCAACTCCTTCTTCATAAACCAGCTGGCTCTTCCCCATCCTCCAAGTCCAACCAACGAGCCAGTTTCACTGGTCATTGTAAAACCAGCACCCTTTCACATTCCAAATATACTCCTCGAAGCTTCTTCTGTCTCCACTTCTGTAAATAAGATTATAAAAGATAATGTGCAATCCTTCCAAGGCTTTCATAGTCAGACTTGCAGTAAAGATGTAATATTGAAAATATTACATCTCAACACTGTAACCAGTAAGGACATGAGGCTGCCTCTTAAAAACAAAAAAATATTCTGGAAATTCTATGCAAGGATTTATTCTTGAAGAAACATTCAGAAAAAAAAATATTATTGCTGTTACTGCCTGACATTCATAATCTTAAAATCCGTGGTCTTTAAAAGACTGAAACTTAGTGGGTATAAATGTTGAACATGGAGAAAATGTAGTGCAAACCAAAAGGGCAACTGTTGGCAATCTACCACAAGCACAAGACATCTTCCTATTTCCCCTCTGCAAAAGTGAGATCTAATTCAAAGGGATCTTTCAGATTCACTCTTTTCATGTTTTCAAGTGTGCTGAATTTAACACCCTCATTTTCTTCCCCAAACAGCAGCATTTTCTATTAGTGAGGAAGTGGGGTTAACTTTTATCAGTGTCAAACATGTTCACTCTTTCCACCCTTGCACCACTGCTGGGTTTCAGCTGATCCCCTGGAGATGCAGCCCACAGAGAACAGGGTCTCCCTTTGGTTCAGACACAGAGGTATAAAAATAAATATTGTCTTGAATTTCCTTGACTTAAAGACTTCTACTCTTAGCAGGGCCTTCTAAACAGACCAGAACAACTCTGATTTTTGAGCACAAGCAACAGGACCTTGATATTTAAAACCTTGTTGCCAAGACAACAGAGTCTGAGACTTCATTTATCTGAGCTGGAAGACACAAAGGCTGATTCTGTCTTGCAGACACCTGGACTTAGGGTCACACAAACGTAGGAAACATGGATCTGAGACTGGAGACAGCTTCCAAACAGAGCTGACAGCCACCCATGGCAGAAGAAGCTAAAGTCATATTCAAAACTAATGGATTTTATGAACTGATTGATTTTAGCAGAAAAATGGACCATTTTCATAGTTTTTAATCTGTCTGTTTTGTAGCACAGGCCATAAGACTTCCCAGGACTATTTTTTTTCAAACACAGTATCTCAACTACACACAACATTCATCTTACTCAGAGGAAGTCTTCCAGTGAAGAAGAATCTGTCACAGTCCCAGATAAATCACACAGTAAATATATATTTTCTCTTTTAAGATGCATGTTTTATTTCTAATATGAATGTGTTGACTTTCAACTTCCAGGCATTGGAATATTTTTTTTAACTATCTCTCTGACTGTTAGACTGAAGAGCTTGCTGTGAACAAAATATATCTCATCTATGTAATTTTTTTTTAATCTTTTGTGACTGCAGGATGAAAATGTGAATTATACAAGTATAAGTCATAACATGGCATATATATGCAGATTTATAAATGCTACTTGTTTCATATTTCACCAACTCAAAGGTACTTGATGAAGATAGAAACCCCTCTTTGCAATAGTGCTGCATGCACTTAAAAACTGTAAGATGCAATTACAAGAATTTCAGCACTGTGAACACCAAGTCAAGCTAACCTTGTAATGGGAGCAAAGACTGAAGAGATGGAAAGCTATTCTCCCAGTTTTTTACAATGAAAATGCCCTCTAATTCTAAGACAAAGAGAAAAAAACAATAGACTTTACAATATGCTTTTCTATCCAACTCCACGGTGTTCTGTACATTTGTTCAGGTCCAGCTGTAGCCTGAGTGACTGAGGTGCAAGCAGCACTCGAGTGCCTCAGTCTGAGAACCTCCCTCACTGCAGGTTTCAGTTTTTTGGAGATTTACAGCAAAATCTGACACTTCAAATTCAATCTGAAAAGCAGCAGCCACTCAGTGGAAAAACTGGACCCCACAACACCCTTTGGAGATAGGATGATGTTCCAAAAGGTGATGGGATTCTGCACCAAATCTGGTTTTCTAGGGGACCAGAAATGTTGCAGCACTTTGGATTTCACCACAGTGGCTGCCCCAGAGGGGATGGTGGCTAAACCTGACAAGGCGGACAGAGGAGAAGAGCTTTAATACCCCCAAACAGAGGACCCCACAGTCATTTTATTTTTATCCAGATTCACTGAGGTCTTCTCCCAAGGACTGAAAGGCCCTCAATTACAGAATAGAATAGAATAGAACAGAACAAAATAGAATAGAATAGAATAGAAATGGAGTTAATCATAGAATAAAATACCCCAAGTTGGAAGGAGTTCACAAGGACCATGAAATTCCAGCTCCGGGCCCTGCACAGGACATCCCAAGAGTCACCCCACCTGTCTGAGAGCGTTACCCAAACACTTTGTGAACTCTGTCAGGCTTGGTGTGAGAGACTGAAATGGTTAATGGCTTAAACATTGTTAAAAAAGGACTTTGCTGTTATGGCAAAATTGTGTAAAGAAGCTGTGACCACTGAAGGCCCCTTCAAATGTCCCTCCTGAGGGGAGCTGGGCTGTGAGTTAAGCACCCTGAGGGGAACCTGAGCCAAGGTAAAGGTGCTGCTGTTGTCCAGGTGTAAACAGAGGTCTAAGGAGAGGTAAACAAGGCTGGGGAGAAGAATCAGCTCTGGCTCGGTTCGATGGGAGGGAGGAGAGATTTGGGGTGAGTGACAGAGGGAGTGAACTCCCACCCTGCCTTACACAGACGGGCTCAGTTGTAAAACCCCCTCACCCAGGGAAGGCCACATCCACGTGAGGGGCAGCTGAGGAGGAGTCACAAACCATCCTAAAACCATCAAAGACCCCTAAAACACCCCCAGGCTCATTGCTGAGGTCTTGCAGCGGAGCACTGCATGTGATGCAAAGTGATGCCACAGATCCAGAGTGTGTTGCAAGAGACAGTGTCAAAGTTGGCCCCTCAGGGCAGGTACCAGGCATTCCCACCTGGCCCAAATGTGTGAATCCATTGAACTCTCTGTTTTGTGGGAGGCCAGAAGAAGAGGATCAATGAGATGCTGTTGGGATCCATGGAGTGCTGATATGTTCTACTTGATCTGTCACTCTCTTTGTCTCCTACCCTGCTCCTCTTTTTCTATTTCTTTCTCTCTACCTCACACTACTATTTAATAAAATCCATACTATCAGCTTCAGCCTATGGTTTCATTTGCACCTTAATTCAGGCAGAGGCATCTCTCTAATAATTTTAATAACCAGATCTTATCCCTTGGTGCTGTGACAGCTTCCCTGGGGAGCCTGTTCCAGTGCCCAACCAGCCTCTGGGGGAAGATCCTTTTCCCAACATCCAACCTAAACCTCCCCTGACACAGCTCCAGCCATTCCCTCGGGTCCTGCGATGCTCCCAGAGCGCATCTCCCGGCATCACCCCAAAGAATCAAGTCTCTAAATGTTTAAAGTCTGCTCTGTGAACTAAAACACAGCAAGAGGGAGCACCTGGAGGTTGGCTCCATCAGGGCACTCCTGATCCAAACAAATGCAACACTCAGGCTGATGCAGATGCCTCTAAAGGCGAGGCAAAGGCCATGTTCGAAAGCAGAAAGTTGGCCTTGGAGACACATAAGAATGAGAAAAGGTGCAATTGTGAGTCCCCCTGACTGCAGAGAGGGTTTCTGGCCAATAACAGAGGGAATTTCATGAGCAGCTATGAAAACACAAAGTGCAGTTTCATCCCTACACAGTAATAGGAGAGATGTTGGAATGAAGTTATTATTTTCTGTTTTATTTCCAGGTTCTATAATTATACTCTTAAATTCATTTATACTGCTTCTTAACTTGTGGAAGAGATCTTCTTCTTCTCTATAGATAATAATAATAGTCCTCAATGAAAAAATGAGTCCCCTTTCTCCTCTAGAGGGACAATAAATTCTCCCCTTTTGAAGGAAAAATAGAAGAACAGAGACTATCCACCCTTTTTACTTCAGCTTACTAAAAGTAATAATACCAATGAAAATTAAAAGTGGCTTTATTTACTCTCTGGAATGAGGGAATCATCTCAGATAAATTCAATCTTTCACGGCTTGCACACGAACAATCATTGCCTGAAAATAATTGTGTCAGATGCTCTAAAAAGTTTGCAAGGTTGGTTTTTTTTTTTCCTTTTTTGTAATTCTGAAGGAGTTTTACCACCTGAATTAAAGGGTGCATAATATTTGATATATTATTAGGTGAAAATATTCTAAAGGCTGTCTTTTATAGCCTCACCCTTTAATTATACATCCCATTTCAGTGTGAGATGTTCAGATGGGACTGTAAAAGACTATCTCAAAGTGAAACTAATTTTGTTTTCTACAGCAAATAAGGTTCTGATTCAGCAAACTCTGGTCTACGCAAGCCTATATATGTGGATTTTTCCAGTTAACTCACATGGATAATGAGTCCATTTACGTGCTTTAGTTCTCTGCCTGGGTAAGGAGGATTACACTGAGCTCCATAAATCAGTTAATTGTCTGAAGGCAAAAATAAATCTTCCTAATCTGGGCAAGCAGAATTCATTAACTGATATCAAACAACGGGTGGAAAGCAGTAGTGATACAATGGCAAAAGGAATTTGGGATTTTCCTAAGGAGACTGAGAAGCCTGAAGGCTGATCAGCTCTCCAGGCACTCATACCAGGCAGGCAGCAATAAAATCAGTGAACAGGCCTCCAAAATGCAAAATTTAAAATTAGAAACCTCTCACCAGGATGGACATCTCATGGGAAACTCTGGGGACAACTCTGATGTACGGGGGGGTGCTGGAAGCCTGAACCCTGTGTAGGGGATGGGAAAACCTGGGTTTGTAGCAGATCCCGCCTGATGATTGTGTCTGTGACACAATCACAATTTAAAATGACTAAAAAATATTAAAGTCTGTTAAGAAGTGGTTCTTGTCCTAAGAAAAGTCTGGAAACTGCTGCTACAGATGAAGAAACTGGAAAATCAAAGGGAAAATGGAGATCCTTTACTATGCAGATCTTTCATTTCAGAGAATCGTGGAATGGTTTGGGTTGGAATGGACCCTAAAGTTCATCCCATTCCACCCCCTGCCAAGGGCAGGGACACAGGCTGCTCCAAGCCCCATCCAGCCTGGCCTTGGACACTGCCAGGGATCCAGGGGCAGCCCCAGCTGGGCACCCTGTGCCAGGCCCTCCCCACAATCCAAGTACAGATTTCCCTCCCCTTCCAGAAGAGTTGCCAACCTCCAATGCTTCACGCCCAGAGGACAGGCTGGGTTTGCCCCATCACAAGCCATGACTAATTCAGGCCACCTGGGATGAGCACTGGGTGTGAGAATAATGGAATTTGTGTTTGGCAGTTACAGAATTAAGCCTGTCAAAAGCTTTTTCTGTAAAGGTTAATCCGTAGTGACAGATGACTAAAATGGAGCTATTTTGGAGTGTTCCAAATGCCTGAAGTCTTACATCAGTGCCATGATACAGTCACAGCCACAAGTGCCTGTTACCTGTTTGCTCAGCGGGATGAGTTGATGTTTTAACCCCACTACTTGCCTCAGAAGTTTCTTTCCTCCGGGATTTTTTTCCATGGCTTTACTTGCACATGGTTTTCATTAGGGGACATTCAAGGTAATTTGGGTTTCAAATAACAGTTTCAGTTGCTGAAGAGATGTCCAAGCCAGGTTTTGTTTGCTGTTTTTCTTTTTTAAACCTTTGTCTGCTGACTAAAGTGAAAAGCAACACACACCTACCTTCAGAATAATTATGTTCTTCTGTGGTGTCTTTTGTTTGTTTATTTTATTAAAAGATGCCTAAGCAAATTGAATCAACCGGTTAGTCAACACTGAAATGACACAATTGTTACCTCTGTAAACATTCAAACCCATCCCCGCAGAGGCTCACTGGAGCAGCAAGATAATTTATTTATTCATTTAGATTTTAACCAGACCTACCTCACATACATTAGGAAAAAACCCCAAATAAAGAAAACAACAAAAAAATCTACACAAACTTTGAAGACCTTGGCAAATTGATGCTATTGCTATGGAAACAGCAATGAAGTTTGCATCTATTGGCAGTTGTGATCAAATCTTCTCCTAGCTGATTAACATAATAATTGGGCTTCATCTACTAAATAACCTCATCTCTTCATTTACTAATTCTTTTGTCGCTGCACATTCTTCTGTTTCATGCTTGTTTCAATGTCAAGCATTCCTGGCTTATTACAACACAAGGCTGATTCCAAGGAGCTTTTGTGTTCCTCTCATCCCTGACACCTCCCTGTAAATCCCAACTTTCACTGCCCAGGTGCTTTACAGAGATTCCAAAGAGCTTTTGTGTTCCTCTCATCCCTGACACCTCCCTGTAAATCCCCAGGTGCTTTTCCCGCTCCCCAGGTGCTTTACGTACCCTGATCATGAGCACGGCTTTCCTGATGTCACGGACGCCGTCGTACACCAGGCGCGAGGCGTCGATGAACTCGTTCTCCTCGAAGGGCTGGGGCACGTTGGCGCTCAGGGCTTCGATGGCCACCTCCACTTGCTCGGCAAAACGCGGCATCACTGGGTCAGACACAAGGAGAGGCAGCAGGATTAGAACCTTCCCTCCTGAGCGTTTTCCCACTGCTCTCGGTCATGGATGATTCCAGGAGACGCAGCACACGCTGTCCGTGCAATTCCCAGATGTTGGGGAAGATGGAATAAGAAAACTGTATAGATATGATTACCTGGCAAAAACTATAAGTGAGATTGAAATGAAGACAAGCTTTGAGTTACCCACCTCCAGCTACTGAACAACTGGAGAACAATGGTATAGCCGGCTGGAGGTAATCCCCATTTGATTGAACAATGCCTTCGGCTTGCAAGCAGGTCCAAGGGTCAGAGAAGACCCTGCAAACTCATCAGAGGGTCCAAAAAGCAACTTTTAGAGTTTAAAGTGTAATGCCATAGGTTAATGCAATGATTCTTATAGGCTGTAGGCAAATGTTGTAAGATTTGTAGCTTATTCTAGATTGGTCAATGGAAATCAGAATATTCAACACAGAAGATGATTTATTGTATTGTAAACGCTCATTCTGGGCATTCTATTCTGCATTCTGCTCTCTCATTCTATTCTACACTCCTCACTCCTCTTCTTCCTCACTTCTCTGACCTGCTTGGAGCTGTGTCCTGCAGCTCCTCGCAAGTCTTTCTCTCCCCACGCCTTCTGCAATGAACCTCATGATCTAAAACCCAAACATAGAGATCTCCTTCGCTGTTTGTCCACTGACCAGATCCTACAGGCACCACGAATTCCACACCCAGGCACACTCCTGGATGGGTTTGTACCCACCCTGCACATGGAGGGCTCTGGAACTCTGCCTGCCAGCATGGAAATAACCATCTCCATATTCTCCCCTCCAACTGCACAGCAAATAGAAAACTTCCTTTAAAAACTCTGATTTACCAACTTTTAAAAGGCTGCAAGATACCTGAGCAGTTGGTAAAGTGCATTTAGAAGCTTTACAAGCTGTAATGAGCACAGTAAATATTTGTATCAAGTGATCAGAACAAACTGTAGCCATTATGCCTGCTAATTTACATAATTTACAGTCTGGCTCACACTAAATAATAATAATAATTTTATAAGGGACAAAATGCAAAATCAAGGATATTATTTTTCTGAAGATACCTAAATGAAGCTTCTGTTCCTTGACTATCACTGTGTGCATAACACAAAAACAGCCATAGCTATTGGTTAACAAAATTATAAACTGTGATATAAACTTTTTTAATACACAACTTAAAGCAATTATTTACTTTTGTAAGTGTTTTCAGGGCATGGCTTGAAGCAGCAAGAGGCTTTTCTTCAAATTTCATCCAGGATTCCTTTGAAGGAATAATCGCTTTCAGCATATTGTGTTTGCAGGAAAATAAATCTTCCCCAAATCAGCCCCCTCACAACTGAAACCCAAATCCCACAAACATGAGCACAGGTCCCAGTGATTATAATGCACCTACATTCCTGCACTTGTTTACTCCTCTTCAAAATCTTAACTTTAATCTTTTAGGACTAATATATTACGATTAATATTGGAGGACTGTGCTCATGGAGGACAATTATAATCAATGTTCCATTAGAAACCTGGATAATAAAATCCAGTTGGATTAATTCTTAAGACTTTAAGGAACTCGGGTCAAGGTGAAGATTTATAGATCGCCATTTTTTCATCCTATTCACATCACTTTTATTCTAGCATTTAGGTATCCAAATCATGTATCACTGACTAATATTTTGACAATATAATTGAAAGAACAGGAAAAGAAGATTCCTAAATCAGTTGATTGCCTTTTTTTTTTGTTTCTTGCCCATCTTTTCCCTAAGCCCTGTTTTCAATACACTTATTAGTAACCTGAACCCAACTGATGAATACAAAGGGGAATTTTCATCAATCTTTCCTAGGAACTTCTACTGTGGTAGGAAACCACATTTTCTTGACTGAATGTTCTCAAATTTATTTTAATCATACTGAAAGTTTCATTTTATGCATCTAACTATCTGATTTAAAGTACAACCGCAAAAAAATCATGATTCAAGAATAGTTTATGTTTTGAAGAACAAGTGGCAGCAACCATAAGCTCAAACTTTCTGATTCTGGCATTTAAATATCACTCATTGGATGCAAATTGAGAAATATTTGAGGGATATGGTGACTCAAATTTTGTTTATACATCACAATATATATATATTTATGTTCATCTACACAGATGTAAGAGCAAAATTATATTTTCCATGATAATGTTCAGTGAGTTCCTGGGATACACGGGAGAAACAGGAGAAAGCGACAGCAACAATAGACTTTGAAAAAGTAAACATTAACAAAACACTGCCAGGCGGAGGGGAAACATTTTAATTAGAGAAGGAGTTTGAGAGAGCTGGAAGTTTTGGAAAGAGCATTAATAAATGCATATATCAAATTACCTTAATTAATGGAACACTTGAAAATGTAGTAGGAGACTAATGTGATTGCATAAGGAAGTGTCTAGCCTGAATATCAAAAAGCAATCATTGAAAATACAATGAAAACAAGTAAACTTAAAGAATAAGAGAAATTATTTTGCGTTGTTGGGATAAAACAAGTAAAACTAGAGATACACAAATGACAACAAAAAAAGAAAAGGAGGCAAAGAACCTTAATATTTGGGGTTAAATTAAATTTAAATTTAAAATTTCTGTCTAACATTTCCTAACTAGCAGAGGTGATCAGGTATTGGATATAATTAATAGGAGGTGCAACAGGCCTGAATCAGGAATGGGCAGTTTGGAAAACATCTACAGAAACAAAAGGAAATTTATCTTTTCCACTTGTCTTCAAGTTAACAGAGCATGGTAAAATTTACCCTGCAGTTCTTAAGAAAATAATCAAAGCAATTTCTGAACCTTCCTCGAGAACTCAAGAAAAACAGTAACAGTGAAAATTCCAGGGATTTGGAAAAGGAAGAAGGAAAGAACTTGTCGAATTTAGATAAAGGCACATAATCCTTATCTAGAGGTTCATGCAAAGGCAGAGAAGAAAGGAAGGAAGATTTGTAACATCTTCAACATAATTTCAGTTCCCAGAAAGAAAATGAAACATGACATAGAGCAATTAACGTTTAATTATCTGTAAATAATCAGCAGATGCTGGACAGGCAACACATTTGTGGAAGGAAGTTGCACCAAACCTTTAGAACATCTCCCTTGACAGGGCAGTGACGGGGGGAGGCAGATGTGGCACAGCTGGACACGGGGGAGATCCCTGCCATGGCCACACGTGACATTCGGAGAACAAAACAAGGGAAATGTAAATTAAATGGTTGTAAGGGGGAAAGTTACATTTTATTCGTATTCCTGAACACGAGGTGTTCATTCCTGACCACATTTATCACCGCTGCTGGGTGTGGGAGCTTCAGCTCTGATTTTGCAGACCTGGCTATAATTTAGTCCCTAATTTCCATTACTACATGTGAACATTATCTGCCTTTTCCAAATGGAAATAGATTTTAAACTGCTTTATGAATGGCCTGCTTCCCAATCGGATTTTTACATCAGTGCTCACTTTTGATTAGAAAAGCACAAAAAACCTACCTTTAATAAGGTGCTATTACTTATTGCTTCTCTAAGCATATGTTGTCATTTGATGCAGTGAAGTTTGGGAAAATTGAAAATTGAGTTGAGATCTGTATTATTCTCCAGTTAAGGTTATTGAGCTCCATGACAAAAGAAAAAAAAACAAAAACAAAGCCCCTCCAGGCTTTCTTCTCTATTATTTACCAGACAGAGAAGGATCTTCCTACGCCAAAGGTGAAAGAACCCCAAGGAAAATTCAGGCAAAGGCGTGAATTTCCATCTGGAGTTAAAACTTGCAAATGCATCAGGCAGAGAATGGTTCGTTCATTATGCACAGAGAAATTGGCTATAAATTTTAGATTCAGAAGCAAATCAATACTTCTGGGGAGAAGTCAAACATTGATTCCTCAGTCTGAGCTGTGGCCCTGAACACAGTCACACACATGCTCGGACTCAAAAATGTGGCCCATTACCATCTCTCAGCCTAACTACAGGAATTAATTAGGCACCTGCATAAATGTTGGCAGAATCAGGTCCCAAGTTAACAGCAACACGTCTAATTCAGTGACTCTGTCATTCCAACAAAATAAAGATTTTAAAGCCTTTCTGTGGGTGAGTTTCCAATGGCACTGAAAGCAAGGCCACGGCCAACAAAATCTTGGTTGAACGGCTGCTGGAGAAAAGCTGGGAATCAGCAAAGTTGAAATTACTTCCATTTTATCAATTGATTAATTCTTTCAAATTATACTCCTTTTTGCTCTCAGGATGATAGAAAACCAGCACATCACCATGTGTGAATTCCTGCCTCGATCAAAGTTGTATTTTTTTGTGAACAACCCTCTTCCACAAAGAAAATATTTTCTCTAAAGCTCCTCTTGTTTTTCTCCCGCCCACCCGTATCTCCTACATATTAAAATTACCAAGAAATGATCTGTTTTCTAAAAATATATTCCCTATCGGCTTTTTCTCCTATGGCAATCAGTTTGTACTGCAATGTTTGTGCTTAGAAACATCACTGCAAATTTTGTTTAGTGATATGGGAACAATAAGATCCCTGACAGACAGGGAAATGTTGGGTTACATAACAAAATTATTGAGATAAAAATTTAAAAATGTTTGGGCGTTCTTGTTGGTAGCATTAGAACAAAAAGTTTCATTAATATGCAAGAGTAAATGAATGCCTTGCTGATTTATTGCACTTTTAGGGCCTTATTATTTAGGAACTTGAATTCCTCAGAATCTTAAGTAGATGCGAATGTTCAGAAATGAAGGAAGGGATAATTAAGACCAAAAAAAAAGCAATAAAGGTCAAGGACCCTCCAAGTGCATGGGTTTCTAATTCTTTGTAGCATCAACGGGAGTCAGGAAATTTGGTGTGGTTTTGTCCCACGTCACACAACTGAAAGTTTGAAATCCATTCCCCTGTACCAGGCAGAGAGCAGCAGATGAGACAATTGATCACACCCATCTGACTTTAAAGAGTCAAGTTCAACTGGACCAAATTCTGATTTTCCTCTGCCCGTGGAACAGAGAGGGAGGTGTTTGGCTTAGATCAGAAATCTGCTTTACACAACCAAGTCAAGTCCAAAATCAACCCTGTTTGGGCAGCAAATCCTGGAATGCTTCTAGCTTTGAATCAGGCTGAGCACGACGAGGCTCCTTCCAGCCCAATCCCACTGGAACTGCAGGGCTCCTAGAGCGCTCCCCTTTGGGGCACTTCTCTGGCCAGAAGATCATCTTTGAATGGCACCAGCAGAGACATTTCTTAGAGGTTCATTTTGGAAAGACGAGCACCTACTTGACTCTTAGAATCCAGGGATTTGGATCCAAGGGAAGCGCCCCTCTCAAAGGCCAGGGGTGTTTCCCGGAGCCAGACTGGCCTCAGACACGGCAGATGCTGGAGCTGCAGAGCAGGGACTGCTCTCCTGTGCCCACTGTGCCCAGCTGTGCCCTCGGGCTGGCCCTGACAGCTCTGCATTCATTTAACCATTGGCACCTGGCCTTGAGAAAACTGATTTTCCCTGTGCCATGGTCACCGAGATCAGACACATCATCCAGGGGGCCTTATCCCAGCAGCCCTTAAATGGCCAAAAAAATCTGGTCTGGTGTGGGTGAGATTACTCAAGAATGATGTGGCAGTCTGAAGGTTTGGGCCACTACACTGCTAAAAGTTTTGGGATCTCTGAAAATGTCTGTGCTTCTCTTAAACATCACAGTCATTCATGGCACATAAATCAAGAAAATCACCTAGGGTGATTGGCAGGATTGTAAATTCCACATTATCAGGGGAGACTAAAAAGAAAAAATCCATGAATGATCCATTACATTAAAAAAAAAAAAAGATGCTCTCTTAGAAAAGAAGCTCAGTCATTATCCAGACTTAAGAGGTTTTAGTATTAAAAATTCACAAAGTTATAGCTTAAAAATTTCAGGGCTCTGGATGACATGTTGTCTGTTGGTTTTGGGGGTTTTTAATTATTTTTTAAAATAATTCATGAACTTACTTAATTGAAGAAAGAATGCAGTCTACTGGGAAGTTCAAGTATTTAAAAGAGGTATTTAAAAACCAATTCCTAAGGGATATCTGGCATCCTCTGTCAAAGACAGCACGGTTTCTCAGCTTCATTTGAGGGATAAATAAGGAATGCAACATGATACCCTATTTAGCACAAAGCGTTTGTCAAAGTCTGTTTCAGGAAGAACTGTACATTCCTTATCGAAGATTCTAAATATTTCTCAAAATGTTTTTAAGTCCTGGTCTCATATCATATAATTTATATTTTAATAATGACTATTACACTGCTAATTGAAAAGAAAAAGCTTTATAAAAGTCTACTGAAATATGACATAAAGTATCCCAGAATCACAGAATCATTTGGGTTGGAAAAGATCCCTCAGACCATGGAGTCCAACCCTTAACCCAGCACTGCCAAGGCCACCACTGACCCGTGTCCCCAAGTGTCACATCCACAGGGCTTTTAAATCCCTCTGGGGATGGGGACTCCAGCACTGCCCTGGGCAGCTGAGCCAGGACTGGACGATCCTTTGGGCAAAGCAAACTTCCCTGAAATCCAATCTAAACCTCCCTGGCCCAGCCGGCCCCGTTCCCTGTGCTCCTGTCCCTGTTCCCTGGGAGCAGAGCCCGACCCCCCCGGCTGCCCCCTCCTGTCAGGGAGTTGTGCAGAGCCAGAAGGGCCCCCCTGAGCCTCCTTTGCTCCAGGCTGAGCCCCTTTCCCAGCTCCGTTTTGGGTATCAAACCCTGCGTGTGTCGCACTGGTGACTCAGGAGAAAGGAAAAGCGAAATTAGGGCAGACAGCTCTGGCACAGAGAAGGAGGAAACAGCACTGTCCATGCACAAGAGCATCTTTTCCCTTCCTGCTGTTCACTGATTCACTTTTCCCCCAATGAAATGGTTAAAAGTCAGCTGTAAAATAACAAATATCCACACCCCATAGCAGTCTGCAGCGAACACAAGACTTTCAGGACGAATCAGCCTTCACTGCCAAACACTGATTGAGCCACAGCCCACCATAAAAACACTGTTCCCAGGCTTCCCTGAATTTATGGCCAAGTCCTGACCCTTTGGCCCACTTGTGTTAAATCTTCTGGCACTTCCCAGAAGGCTCCAGCTTTATTTGTGGAATCAAGCAGATTGGCATGGGAATGGAAGGAAGGGATTTGCCCATGTGCAGTCCAGGTCAGATGGACATCACAGAAATTATTGGGATGTCTGGAGCTACGCCACCAAGTGTTGGGAGACAGGGACACGCACAAGAGGGAACAACACGGCTTCAAACTGGGTCCTGACTGAACTGCCATTCTCAGAAAGAGAAATGAATGCCAGAGGAGGGCCAGGTGAGTGGTGTTTGCCTGCTGGCCAGCACAGGAGGCCACTGAAGGACACTGAAGGACGTTGAAGGATGTTGAAGGACAGCTGCATCCTAAAGTGGACAGAGGAGGAGAACAAATGCCAGCTGCAGGGACATTTGTGACTCACCAGCCTCAGCTGTTTCATTCTCCTCTTTGCACCCAGCGAGCACCCCCAAAACATTATTCCTGCTAACCAGAGCTCCCTTGAGGTGAACATTTCAAATAAAAGCCAACTCCTCAGAAAATCCCCTCAAGAAAAGAGTCTCATGCTGTTGGGCACAGCAGGTTATGCAACCAGCAACCCTCCCCTCCTGGCTGAGTTAGAAGTGTGTGTGTATCAATATGTAGGTGTGTGTAGGCAAGGGGATGCGAGGAATGCCAGGGCTTTTATTTTAAAACATTATTGTACAATTCACACTTGTGTTCACAAAACATTCTGTTGGAGTTGGTGGATGGATGGATATTCGCTCTGCTTCTCCGCCTGTATTTTCTAGACCTGATAAATTTCTTTCTACTTCTACCACCACCCTCCTTATTTTAAAAAATGGCTTTTAAGAGCACGAAATGTTTCTGAGAACAGATTTGAACAGTGACTAAATAATACTGGTTTATGAAAATAGGCATTTCTATTATATTAACCAATCATTCATTATATAAAGTGTCTGGCACATCCAAAATAGATAATCCTGGTATGTTTTAAACTCTCACCGAGTTAATTCGCATCTAAATCTTGAATTTTCTTTGATTACGTAATCCTTATCTTGATCTTCTTCCATTTCTGGAAGATCTTTAGGTTGAGGAGAACAAATTGGAAACATTACATGGGGTATTCAGTGAATGCCCTCCTATGAGCACAGCCTAACATCTCCAGCCCTGAAGCGAGGCTGTCGTGAATGGAAAATCATTTCTCAGCTGCCCAAAACGATGCCACAGTTTTTCTGAGGGGACGAATTAGCTCAGAACCGTCCTGTCAGTGTAGATAATCTACATTAATCGCTCCATTGACCTACAGAAATTAAAGAGAAGTATCTGTTAGTCTCGTCTTTCTCTCCCAACCAGCCAAAACAGCATTTTGGCAAATTTTCTGGCAAATTCTGCTGCTGCCTCTTCACCTGTTAATTAATGCATCGTCCACCCACCACGGCGCTGTCCCTGGAGGGTCACAGGGTTTCCCTTTCTGCCTTCTGGGAAATGATCACTGGTGCTTTGTTTGTGCCTCGTCACCAGCTCTTCATCCCTCAAAGGCCGTAACACCCACCCCAGGGGTACCCATCGGCCAAAGAGCTGCGTGTGCTCTTAGGAAAAGTCAGGAGAAGCCTTTGAAAATCTAAATCAATTACATTCTATTCTCCTTTAGTACTGTATTCCATTATTAAACTCTGAAAGTGGAGACAAAAAGAAACAGCATTTCAGCTGTCAGCCACAGCGGGGATTTATTAATCTCTTCTGTCTCACTTAATTGTTTTATAATGCATTTTATATGATTTCTCAGTGTACTCCTCTGTAGATTGAGCAGAGTTTCTCTGGTTAAAAATTCTTCTATCAAACGAGGCAATAGTGGGACAGAATCTTGGGTGTTCTTCGGTCCTTTTTTAAAATGCCTTTTCTTTAATAATGCTTTTTTTTTTTTTT
>VYZT01034500.1:21417-102394 GCA_013400735.1 Pomatostomus ruficeps | reverse complement strand
TTTTTTTTTTTTTTTTTTGTTGGTGACACCTTGACCCTTGGATTTCAGTTTAGCAAAACTTTAAAGAAAATGCCACAGCACTTTGCAGAATAAAAGTCATAATTTGATCAAAACTCCTGGATAAATGATCTCATGTTCCCAGGATGATGGCATCCGTAAGTTTCACTGTAACTACCTGAACTCCCATAAAACATGAATTTAACATCATTTATTTTTTAAATAGGCTCCATTTCGCATCTTTTAGCTCTCTCTCAGATTCAATATGGGATTTTTTTGATTACAGCTGTGCTTAAATTCATCTTCTTGCTTCTACATTTTGTTTCCCTTCATATCACTGCCGAAAAATCCATCTTTCCCACATTTTAGTATTAGCTTTGATAACATCATGGAGCTGCCTTTTCCCAGTGATAAATATCTTTAAAGTTTGCCCTGCTCACGCTGATAAAACTCTCACAGGCTTATTGCTGAATTGCCAGTCGTGCTGATTTTCAACTTTCGTCCGTTCCGATAAAGACAAAATAAAGAATTTGTGTCAAAACAGAAGTCGGAGTGACCTACTTAAAGCCAGCGAGTTCCAAAGTTACTGGGGTATTTTTAAAACATGCTAAAAGCTGAAACTCAAATTTTGGGTGTGAATCAGCCGATTTCAGATTTCCAGTGTCTTTCCCAGGAGTAACCCAAGTAGAACAGCACTTGCTGTTCCAGGATGGTTTCCAGACAGCCCCGTGCAAACTGAAGCAAAAAATAAATTAAAAATCATTGGGAAGTTTTCACAACCCTTCCCAGGCAGTTCTGGTCCTCTTTTCACTTTCATTTCCCTCTCACTTCCTTTCATCACAGCCCTGCAAAGTCTACTCCCATTTTCCCAATTTAAATCCAACCCTCTCGACCTTTAAAGAATGTCACAGCTTTTTCTCCTTCCTGAACCTCAAAAATCTTGAAAAATGGAATCTGGCCTCATTGCCTGTCCCTTGGTTTCTTTCTAGGGACAATTCTTTTGACTTGTTTAGAAATGCAGCTCCTTGCCTTCTGTTTTTACAGTTTCTGAAGTCATTTTTGAGCACACTTCAGTCTCCTCCGTGCTGAAGGCAACGGGACAGGCTCAGCTGGCCTTGGGTACTGAGCAGAATGAGGGACCTCAATATTCAAACAGAAATTCTGCTCTGTTTCCTCTGACTCCCTTCCATTTCCTTTATCCTTGCTTTTAACCTTTTCTTCCTTCTCTTTTCCTTTCCCCCCTTCTTTTTTTTTTTTTTCCCCCATGGAAAACCCGTAACAGGATAATTTCACAGTTTTCTACAAATCTGAATTCCAATATAACGTTTAACAGAGGCCCCTGAAAAAAAACACCAACCAACCAACCAACCAACCAACCAACCAACCAACCAACCAACCAACCAACCAACCAACCAACCAACACCCCAGAGAACCAAACCAAACAACACCGCAGAGAACCAAACCAACCAAAAAAAACAACCCCAAACAAAACCAAAAAAACCCAACAAACAACCAAACGAAAAACCAAAACCCACTAAAACCAAAGAAACAAACAAACAAAAAAAAACAACAACCCCCAAAGAAACAACCAAAAGCCACCTCAACCCCAACCAATCAACCAAAAAAAACCCCCTTGAAGTGCTGGTTTACTCCTGCACAAGGAAGTTTGTGAGGCAAGCACAGGCAACAAAGCACTGAAACACTAAAAAAACCACTGCAAACCCCACCCCAGATATTCCAAAGACTGTAAATGGAAACAATAACCAAACTAAACTTGGAGGTGGGACTGGCTATTCAAGCAATGTCTGCAGTTTCCCTTTCTCAGAACCTACCAACATAATTTTCAGTAGAGATTAATTTTCTACCCCCACCAAAAAAAAAAAAATAATTAGCAAGGTGTTTGTATTCCCAAACCACTGTATCTGTATTTCTCCACTGTGGATCCCACCCAATCCTCACAGAAAACAGTGAAATCTCTGGAAAAAGAGGCTTAACAGAGGCTTTCCTTTTCTGAGCTGGCAGTTAAAAGTAAACAATAATTATAAGAAAAAGGTAATGTGCTTATTTCTTTTCCATTATTATTTAAGTACATTTTTCCCAGCTTCCAAAAGCACTTATTTAAAATTAAATTAAGGTCAATTAAAAAACAACAAAAAAAGAAGGAATAAAGATGAAAACAGTGAGATGTTCATGATTGTGCTTCTCACAGAGACTCTGATGTGCAAATCTGTGGGCAGAACCTGAATCCAAATCAACCACTGGCATCATCCTGGAGTGTCTGATAAAATCTGAGCAGGAACTCGAGGTGAGGAGTTAAAAGAAAATCGAAAGGAATGTATGGATCCACAGGTACCCAAATTGTGGTGGCACAGATTCTTTCCCATGGGAATTTTTCTCTTCTTCTTCCTATGTTTTATAAATAAAGATAAGGTTTGGATGTTGTTGAAACGGTCTCTGGAAAACATGGGCAGTTCTGGCCTGGCCAATCGGCCTAGGGGGAGGTTTTGGATTGACCCAATCCGGAGGACCTTTGAAAAGTCTATATAAGTTTTATAATTAAATAATAAAGTCAGATTTCACCACTCACCCGTCTCGATTTCTTCACTCGGCTAGCGGCTCAACAGCGACACCAAATAATGGAATAACTGAGGTTGGAAAAAACCTCTCAGACCATCGAGTCCAACCATTCCCCAGGTGCCACGTCCCCAGGGGTTTCGAACACTTCCAAGGATGGTGATTCCAGAATGGCACAGGGGGGTCTAAATTCCACTTCAACCACTTTGTCCTGAGGCCATGAAATGAGTCAGTAAATTCTGCTGTTTTTAATCACGGAGAAATCATAATCAATGCCTTTGTAAATGGCCTGAAAAGCTGCAGAGAGAAATTGTGCTGTGATATTAATGATCCCCACTCACGACTGGCAGAAATTGTTTAAGCATCATCAGCTTCATTGAATTTGTCTCCTGAATTACTGCTACACAATTGGTACATGATATAAAGTTCTTAATATTGCAAACATAATTTTAAATTTTTTTTAATACTCGCAAGTTTACTTGCACTTTATAAAATCAAAAATAAGTTATAATTTTGAATTTGAGGAACAGGGACTTGTTCTTAACTATTGAATCCCAGCATTAACACATTGATCTGGTCAAGATGCACTCCGTCCAGGGTTTAGAGCACTTAGTAATAATTCAAATTCTATCAAAAAGTGAATTAAGTATGAAATGTAAGTATTTGTTGTGGCTATTAATGATCTATACAGCAACACTTTTTACCTGCCCATTGAAGAATTTTTAATAAAAAAATTTATAGAATGTTGGGTCACAAATTTTAGCTCAATAAAAAGCCTGAATATACATTTTGTTTTGTTTAATAATCTTAATGGTAGGAAGAATTCTTCATAGCCCCTCCTTGACCAGAAGATGATTTTAACACAAAAATGCAATAAAATATTTCACCACTTCAGACTGAACGGATTATTTTCCTTCTGTGAATTCACAAAAGCAGCTCATAAACTTTTAAAAAGCAGCTCAATTTACAGCACTTATTCCACTGAAATCTTGTTGGGTAGTAAAAACTAGGCTGACATTAAGCTGGGGGCTACAATACCACAAGTAACATTAAATCATCCCCAAATCAGGTTTTTTCAGCTCGTTTTGTTGATTCCTGTTCTCAAGGTGACCACAGAGACTGCAGAGCTACAACAGCTTTTGCTTTTCCATCTCACAGGGCAGTTCCTGGGCTGTCTGCCCCAAAGTCACATTTGCTGTCTCCTGAACTGGTGCAATTTTCACTTGTTCCTTCTAAAATAATCTTGATTTCAAAGCACAGATAAACAAGTGCAATCAGGCAGGGGAGGAGCAGCTCAGACACTTCCAGACACCCACAATTCGTGCATCTCTGTCCCACCTGAGTGGAGAGCCAGCCTGAAGTCACTGAAGTTGAGAGCATGAGCCACCCAGAGCCACCCAAACCCCCTGCTTTGAGATGAGAGCACTGAATTATTGGCAGCACTGATATAAAGGCCTTCAAAATGACCAGCACAGACCTAATCACCCACACCGAGGTGAATCCAATCCCTGCCCTGGCAAGGCAAAAACAGATTGGGAAAAAAAAAAAAAGAAAAGAATATTTCTTCCCAGTCTATCGATCTAGCAGACTTTTCTACTGTTATATCATCACCATATTTTACACAATCTAGCAGGCTTCTATATTTTTTTCAACCAGGTGGCACATTTTCAGTCGCTTACATGTGTTTTTCAATGAAAAGTTGTTTTGTTTAGCAACACTGCAGCCATCAACAAGTACATTCATGTGCTCAAAAGAGTAATGTTTGCAATGATTTTCTGGAGACACATAATACATACTCAAGCGACTCCGAAGCAAAGGCTGTGTATTATTTATTCAAATCACAGAAACTTTGATGAAGTAGCCCAGTCTGGATGCGCTAGTGAATCTCTTCTCTTCTATGGCTTCTGTCAGTACGACTTCTGCACCAGCACTGAGCAGAGAATAAAAAACACGCTCACGGCCACGAATTTATTTGTTTGCGTCTTGTTTTCAAGCACAGGCTCGCAGAGAATTAACTGGAAGTTTTAAATGGCTAAATAAGAGCATTTCAATAAATCTTTCGGCATCCCAGCAGACTCACCGGTTTCAGAGAGCAGCTTGGTGGCTTCCAGCACCTTCTCGGTGTAAACGCCGGTCTCGTAGTTCTCCATCTCGGCGTTGATGATGTGGATGACTCGGGCTGCGCGGCCCCGGATGGCCCCCGCGGTCCTGTCCAGCGTGTCCACGTCCCCCTCTTGCAGGGCAATCACACACTTGTTCACGTCCTCCAGGATGTGGTTTTCTGGCGTTCAGGGAAAAAACACGGCTCGTTTAATGTCACTCTTCCTGATGGCAAAGCGGACTGATTTGGGCAAATGTCAGTATGTTAAAAATTGATATCTACCTTTATCAGCTCTGCAAAACAAAAGCCCTTCTGGGATACCATCACATAACAGTAAAAATCAGTGTGATATTTACCGTTAGGAGGGCCTGGGCTACATCATCTCACCTCTGCTGTCACTCCCAACCTTCCTCCAAAACCACTCACAATAATTCCAAACATCACACCGAATTTTATAATGAAATTGTAATTAAAATGAACGCAAAGCGGAAATATTTTATAGATTCTCTAATAAACAGTTGGGCAATTTTCTGAAGGTGAATTTACACTCTCCCATAAATGTTTATTATGTTTGGCTCCTCATAGCAAAGCATACTGATTTGGGCAAATGTCAGTATGTTAAAAATTGATATCTTTACCATCCCCAAAAAACGAAAGCCCTTCTGGGATACCATCACATAACAGTAAAAATCAGTGTGATATTTACCTCTAGGAGGGACTGGACTACACCATCTCACCTCTACTGTCAGTCCCAACCTGTAGTTCCTTGATGAAACCCAATCACAATAATTCCAAATATCCCACTGAATTTTATCATAAGGAAATTGTAATTAAAATGAATGCAAAGCGGAAATATTTTATAGATTCTCTAATAAACAGCTGGGCAATTTTCTGAAGGTGAATTTATGCTCTCCCATAAATGTTTATTATGTTTGGCTCCTCATGGCAAAGCGTACTGATTTGGACAAATATCAGTATGTTAAAAAATTGATATCTTTACCATCCCTGAAAAGTGAAAGCCCTTCTGGGATACCATCACATAACAGTAAAAATCAGTGTGATATTTACCTCTAGGAGGGACTGGACTACATCATCTCACCTCTACTGTCAATCCCAACCTGTAACTCCTTGAAAACCCGTCACAATAATTCCAAATATCCCACTGAATTTTATCATAATGAAATTGTAATTAAAATGAATGCAAAGCGGAAATATTTTATAGATTCTCTAATAAACAGTTGGGCAATTTTCTGAAGGTGAATTTACACTCTCCCATAAATGTTTATTATGTTTGGCTCCTCATAGCAAAGCATACTGATTTGGGCAAATGTCAGTATGTTAAAAATTGATATCTTTACCATCCCCAAAAAACGAAAGCCCTTCTGGGATACCATCACATAACAGTAAAAATCAGTGTGATATTTACCTCTAGGAGGGACTGGACTACACCATCTCACCTCTACTGTCAGTCCCAACCTGTAGTTCCTTGATGAAACCCAATCACAATAATTCCAAATATCCCACTGAATTTTATCATAATGAAATTGTAATTAAAATGAATGCAAAGCGGAAATATTTTATAGATTCTCTAATAAACAGTTGGGCAATTTTCTGAAGGAGAATTTACACTCTCCAATAAATGTTTATTATGTTTGGCTCCTCATGGCAAAGCGTACTGGTTTGGGCAAACGTCAGTATGTTAAAAAATTGATATCTACCTTTATCAGCCCTGAAAAACAAAAGCCCTTCTAGGATACCATCACATAACAGTAAAAATCAGTGTGATATTTACCTCTAGGAGGAACTGGACTACACCTTCACACCTCTACTGTCAATCCCAAACTGTAACTCCTTGAAAACCAGTCACAATAATTCCAAATATCCCACTGAATTTTATTATAATGAAATTGTAATTAAAATGAATGCAAAGCGGAAATATTTTATAGATTCTCTAATAAACAGTTGGGCAATTTTCTGAAGGTGAATTTACACTCTCCAATAAATGTTTATAATATTTGGCTCCTCATGGCAAAGCGTACTGATTTGGGCAAATATCAGTATGTTAAAAATTGATATCTTTACCATCTCTGCAATACGAAAGCCCTCCTGTGATACCATCACACAAAAGTAAAAATCAGTGTGATATTTACCTTTAGGAGGGACTGGGTTACACCATCTCACCTCTACTGTCAGTCCCAGCCTGCGGTTCCTTCAAAACCAGTCACAATAATTCCAAACATCACACTGAATTTTATAATAAGGAAATTGTAATGAAAATTAATGCAAAGTGGAAATATTTTATAGATTCTCTAATAAACAGCTGGGCAATTTTCTGAAGGTGAATTTACACTCCCCCATAAATGTTTATTATGTTTGGCTCAGTTTTGCCTAAGTAAGTCAAAAAAGGAAATAAATCACATTGAAAACACTACAGCAAATGGCCTTGGTAGGTAGCAGAGAACCTGGGCATGAGCAGCTCATCTCCCTCACTCCATCCATGCCAGGGGATAAGCTGGGAATTCCTAATAACGCACACTGTAATTATATGGGACTAGGCATATGCTGAAGCAAGAGCTGAGAGCGGGGACTCTGCTCAGGGAGGTGACACCAAGCACCTTCCTTGGATTCCTGGGAGCTGCACTGTTATTTCTGTGCCTCTGAATCAGGCTATCGGCTCTCACATGCTGCAGCATCATCATTTATGTGGTGTTCTCATCATAATTTAAGTGATAGGATGAAGAAGACTGAGACTAGGTCAGGCATTATTTCCCTGCAGCCAGTAGAGTAAAAAATAATTTTAGTAAGACCATGACTGAATTTCATATTTTACCAAATTCAGTCTGAGAAACTCCGTGACTCTAAACGGCAACTTGATTTTCTGCTAGAGACACCTCTAAACTGAAAATGAAATGCTGTTCTGTGTAGCAGTAGTAAATCAGAATTAATCAGTTCATCAACTCCTTTTTGTTAATTATCCTTGGTCACTACAAAGAATGACTCACTGCTCTTCACCATTAAAAATTCCGAGGCAGGATCATTTGAGGGTTTCAGAAATGTTTTACATGATGTTAAATTTTACTCTGCAACAACTTCGGCTACAGACTGAAAGTCCCCTGAGCTGTGGATCTGAGTAACTTGCAAAGCACAATTCTCTGTTTCAAACACTCCCTACTCAGAATGAAAAAGCAGCTCTTTGTTAAAACTGTTCTTCACTGTTCCCATTTCACCATCGCCAATTGTTTTCACCGTGGCACAAACAAATTTTGCCCAGCAAGAAGCGATACATGAATTTGAACAGACAGTTTATTCGGAATATAAAATAACTTCTTAAAATGATGGTCAGCATTCTTCTGGTAGCCACCACGTTATTAAAACACACCCTCAAATGTGGCAGTCAATATGCAGAGGAGGAGGTGTCGTTTCAGGAGGTACGTTTAACCACGGAGTGGCATTTTGAATGCTTGGCTGCTTTACCATCCAAAAATAAAAATACCCTGTGTAAGCTGAGGCTTCCAAGCTCGCAGCAAGAGCAACAGGCTTTCTGTTTCCTCGTGTTTAACAGAGATGTCTGTGCAAAGAATGAAGGGAAAAAAAATCTAAACTTTACAGAAATAATACTTCTCAGCCACCTTGAAAAGTTTGGGTCTAAATCAAAACTTTGTTAGAAGGAATTAAGATTTGAGGAAAAGAAAGCAAAACCCCATCATCCACTCAAATCACTTCTGGTTTATGGACACAAGTACTTAGAGGAAGCAAAGTCCTCAAACAAAGAAGAAAATGGCCATTTGAGCCAGATTTCCAGCTCTGGCATGTGGACTGGGTCTGCAGATTACAGCCAGGTCACCCCTTTCTCTTAGAACCAGTTCTGCTGGAAAGTGTTTGTCAGCTTCACATCTCAAATAAGAATCAATGTGCTCCCATACTCTGAAGGACCCTTTTATTCAGAGAGTTAATTTTCATTTTCTGGCCATGGCTTGCAGGAAACACTCGCAGGGCTGGTGAACAAAGTGTAATTAACTAAACCAAACCATTTCCCTGCTAATAAGAGTAGCAGGATACCACCAAACAAGGTAAAGAGGGCAAAAAAGAAAATTCAGGGTTTTTTTTAAAGGATAAATATTTTTCCTTCCAATATTTTTTTCTCATAAACTTCTTCTGGAAAATTTAGGAAGCATCAAGGAAAATAATGTAGAATGAAAAGTAACATTTTGGCCAGACTCTCTCATGAAGTTTGGATCTTCTGAGCAATTTGAGTAAGCAAAGCCCTCTTGGCACACTCCATGCCCTTACAATGAAATTCATCCTTCTATGCGAAATGGGAAAATGAGTTTTCTGCAGCAGAAATTAACCCGAGCCATGCACCCCTCTGCAACTACAGCATTAATTGGGTATAACCATCAGTACATTCTGCCAGAGTTATAGCACTTCACCAGGAGGATGGAGGAAGGACTGGGACCCAGGGTCAGTGTCCTTCTCTTCTCCATCCCTTCTTCACCCACCCAACCCAAACCATTCTGTGATTCTATAAACTCATCCTTCCTCCTCTTGCCCACAACCGCACAAGGATTCCAACAACCTCTACAAATACTCTCAGCCTGGCACAGGCCTGGAACACATTTTTAAAAGGTGGCCAAAATCCTACTTTGTGCCTGAGTTGAAACAAAGCTTCTCTAGGAGCAGAAGCACAAACAGGATGGTATTTGCTGGGAGGTGAAGAGCCAACCATCGCTAGCAGGGATTAATTGAGACAGTGTGGTTGCTCCCACTGAGGACAGAAGATCAGCGTTCCAATAGAAATGGACTAATGGATTAATGAGGCTTTAGCAATTACAGCTTATATCCACTCTGACCCAATACTTTAATTTAGGTGTTGATTTTTAGCAAAGTGCCTTGATCCCAGTACCTGAAACGGAGAGGAAATCATCCACCGAAGTGATGTCGTCGACAGCCTCGGTGAGAACCCGCACCTGCTTCTCCCACTGGTCCTTGAACACATCCATGTTGTCCTGGGCTACTTTGCTCTGGGGTCTGGCAGCCAAGGTGAGCGCAGCATTAATCACCTGTCGGTCAATCCCAGCTGTTAGGATGATGCCTTAAGATTTGGCTTTTATATTTTTCAGATCCTGCACTGCTTTAGTGTGTAACTCTCACACTCCACACGGGCTGGGAGCTCCTGTTCTCCCATCCTGCTCAGACACAACAAATCCTCTCCAGGCCTGGACTCAAGGACACCTCATTGTTCCAGGCCCCAAAATATGGAAACTGAGCCTCTAAAAGGGGGGACAGACTTGGGTTAAATTACATCATCACCTGAAATTGTCATTGGAGAATTAACCCTGATCTGTAAATTGATCAAAACTTATCAAAGTGAAGAAAACTCATGACCTGGGGTCCATCTTGGGTGTAGCCTCTCCCAGAGAGGGCTCTGACTGCCTGAGGTGTCCCTATTGAAGGCCCTGCAATAAATCCCCATTTTATTCTCTTCATCTTGTCTGGCCTCTGTTCTAGGGAGCCTCTCTAAGGCATCAGGAGCAGTGGTGGATTCATTTTGCAAGGGAAAGAACAAACAGACTGTGTTAAAAATACAGCACCAAACCCATTTGATGTGAATGGGTTTCAAAGTATGGATGCATTTTTCACAGTTCGTGGAAATCAGGCAACAATCTCATGACAAAGACAAGGCTGTGTTCTTCTTCTAAGGCTTTTAAGTGCTGAAAGAGTTCTCAAGTAGTTTTGAGCAGGAATCTCCGCTCACCTGTGGGCACAGGCTGTCGATCTGTGTGGCTGCCATTCGGACCAACTTCACACCTTCCTCATTGTTGGAGATTGAACAGGCCAGATTTGCAACCTGCAATGAAATCATGAAATCATCAGAAGGAGAACCAAGTTTTAGGCAAGTGACCCATTCTCTGTTCTTACTGAGCTTTGCCTGGAATGAAAGAGTTTTACACAAGAGGAATAATGCATCTTCTGTGCTGGTGAACAGAAACTCACGTAGATGATTTCCTTCCTAGCAAACTGAACTACCCACCTTCTTTAGGTTTTTCTCAGAATCTTCCCTCACTGTCAAGTGTTTCACATCCTCCTTATAGCTTGGAAATTATCTGCTGAGAAGTCATAGAGGGGATGCAGAACATCCAGACATTTATCTGTACATTTCCTTTTCTCGGTTTCTTTATCCTCTTATGAACCATGTTCATTATTAATGCAGGTAACAGGCTCATCCATACACTCTGAGCCTGGCAAAATGAAGGATTTTTGATGTCCTAACACAGAGAATCATACTTTTCAACCCATAAACAAAACTGATACCTTCACTGATCCTGGAAGTTACTTATCTCTCAAATACCTTCATTGTTTCTGATGGTTTTACGCACATTAAAATAATTTTAATTTTCAGGTGGACTTCTTTATTTCTATGTGTTTGTCTGCCCCTCAGTAAAATATCCATTAGCTCAGTGATGGGAAATATCTCTGTTGAAATCCTTGTTCTGTAACACAGGCCTGAAGATCTCGTTCAAAGATCTTTAAATCCACATTTGCTTGCCCTGGCAGAGAGAGCTTTGGGAAGCCTGTACCTCTAAGACTGGCAGCTATTTGGATAAGATAAAGACTTGGAGAGACATCTGAATGAGATCTGGAAATCAGACCACATCTCCAGACACAGCAGAGCTGCATCTCTGTGGCCTGGATTTAAGTGGAGGACAATATTCTCCCACCTCATACAGATCTCCCAAAAATCCCATTCCCAAAAGCTTTGTGCCAACTCCGAGTCTGCCGTGGGTTTTCCAAACAGAATTCATGTCACAGTGCACACTGTGATATTTAAATTGCAAAGGTACATTTGGGATGGGGGAATACAGGATATTTTTTCCAATCTTCCAAAAGTACGGATCTTAATTCTAATCTTCATTAAAACAAACTTATCAAATTTTAAATACGCTTCCCTGATATCACTCTCTGTGCCTGCAGGCACAGCCATCAACTGGGAGTGATTTATGAATTAGTTCAAATGCCCCCATCTCTCCAGCTTTCCTGCAGTCTGCCCCTGTGGGATGAATCTGTGCTGGTCTCCAGAGCACATCCGTGCCTGAGCCCTGCTCCATCCTCTCCGCGCAGAGCCCGCTGCAGCCCCAGCTCTGGCAGCGGGGTTTGCACACACCAGAGTGCCCGAGCCCCGGCAGGGAACAACCCAAAGCTTCCGAGAGTCTTGCAGGCACCTCCTAGCCGAGATTTTATTACAACGTTGTGATTTTTAGTTTCATTTCACCATGAGACAAATGAGTTGGTCTGTTTGTTAACAGCCTTACAGCCCTCATGTCGAAAACGTTCTCCTGAGCTGACATGTTCCAATTAACTTCCCATTTTCTGTAGTCACTTCTTTGCACACATCAAACAGAACACTTTAATCTTCACCAGCAACAACAGCTAAGCAGGATGATATTCAGAATGCATCAACGTGAGTGGAAATTACAGACTTTAAAAACTTGTAAATGATATTAAGTGTAGCGAGAACCACCGTCCTGTGTTGGAACAAAGTGGCTCTTCAGGCTGCCCTTACATTTTGTGATCAACACGATGAGAATCTGTCCTAAGGCTTCAGATGTAACAACAGAAAGATGTGACTGAAGGGGGCTGGGTGTCATGAAATGCCCAACAAACTCTAAAGCAGATCTTTGAGTTCTTCTGGAAGAGAACTCTGCAGATATAATCAGCAAAAAATCCCCATATTTCTTCTCTGTGTCTGTTAATTACTCTTTAAATAAAATCTGATGAGATAGTATTTGAATGTTGCAAAGTGCCCCGTTTTCCCAAGAAGGATGCAAACACAACCAAAGAAATCTTTGTTTTCTCCCCCCCTTTTTTGTAAAATAAGATTTCAGTACATTGTTTTCGGTGTTACTATCACCAAAGGAGTACAAAAGTAACTTATTGCTACATTAAATATATATGAAAGGGCATTACAGTTATCTGTTTAAAACAAATAATGATACATCTCATGAATAATCCCAAATTTAGCAGTTTTTGTGGTGTCTCTCAAGCCTTGCACGAACACAGCCCTGTATCACCAGCAGTCAGACAGAAACTCACAGTCCAGCAGGGAGTGCACCTGCCTGAGCCACGCAAGATCTGATTGTGTCACGTAAACACAGAGATCAGCAAATTCCACACCGGCAGGTGCAGTCGGGATAAAACTGAATTTAGCACTACAAATCTATGGTTTACCCAAAATTTAATTTTTAAAAGATGGCAAGAAATCGCCTTTACTTGCTTGAGCCTGTGTTTCAGTGCAGCAGCCTGGATTTGAGAAACAACTCAAGCGTTAGGTGCACCCTCCCACCAGATACCCCATTATTTAATTACTTTGATTGACTTTGTCATCAAATACACAGCCAAGTCACCATCAGTTAATATTCTTGGCACAGAAAGGTCCATGTGCACACTCTTACTTCATAGAAACCACAGGGTAATTCCCCCTGCTTCAGTTTATTATAAATTCGGCAACTTCAGATATTTTTCTTACCTAAAACTACGACCAAAAAATCTTGACACAATTGCACCCCACTGAGCTGAGACCCTTGGATCAAGTGCCAAACTGATCCCTTCGGGCAATGGATAAAAAAGGGAGGCTCTTCCAGGGGCTGTTTCAGGTGCCTGGCTCACTCATCTCTAAATGTGTCCAGTTAATTATTTAAATTTGGATTACAGCTGGCCCTGACGATTGTTGGAAAAGGCATTACTGAAATAAAAGATGTTTTACTGGTGCGTTGTAACTTATTTAGTTATCTGTGAAGAACAGAGACACTTTTGAGGTTGGGAATTTCCTTGAAGTGCTGCTCCCGGGCTGGATGGCGCAGAGAGCTTGGGAAGGAAAATAAAAAGGCTGTGTTTTAGTGCAGCTGCCAATTTACCAAAACTTTGATTTGAAGCCTTTACCTTTACCTGTCTCCACCAAAGCATTGAAGGGGAGGTTTCATGAGAAGCTGTGGAAGCAACCAGGTAATTAATTTTTTTAATTTTTTTTTTTTCTGTTTACTAAGTTCCTTGAGCTCCCTGAACTCACTGAGTGCCTAAACAGAACTTAAGGTTGTATTGAGATCAATGTGAACTGTCTGCAGAGTATTTATATCACTGAACACATTTTAAATACCAAAATCAATGAACTGTGAATCGTTCTCAAAAATACGTGGAGAACTTAATAACGGTGAAACTGCTGGGGAGATGAACATGATTGTCCAGAATTTCAGCTCTGCTCAGCTCCTCTAACACCATCAAAACCATTGTAAACACCTTCGACCTGTCCTGCAAGAGCAGGGAAAGGAAATGAGCAAGAAAATAAACATCCAGCTCCAGTGATGCTGCATTTTCTGTAATCACCAAATCCACCGAACCAGCCCAGAACTGGGGATGTGAAGAGCAGGAACCAACTCCTCTGTGTTCATTCCTGTCAGTGGCACTGAGAGAGAGCCCCAGATGCAATTCTGCCCCTTGCCAGTCTTTAACCATGCAAGGAGGTTCAATTATTTAAAATACATACAGGAGCAGTTCCTGTAGAATTTATCCATCTGTATTTTATTGTATTTTAGCCTCAGATTCCTGCTGGACTGCAGATTGGGGTGGGGAATCACTTCATTTCCAATGCAAATTTTTATTACTCTTTGTGGTGACCTTTCCCTCAGGACAGGAAAACTTCATTTCTGCCACAAAACTGCACTCCGAGCTACAAAAGTAATCAAGGATCTTTCATACCAATTTACTTTATTTTTACACTGATTAAAATCGGGCGTAGTCACCTTTCATTGTGGTTTTAAATGAGACTATTTCCATTTTTGACGTGAGCCCTTTGTGTTATTAAAGGTAACTATGACTATCAAGGTGTATTGTGCTCTTTTGACAACCAAAATCCATTGTCTTCTGGTTCAAAATTAAACTCAAAGATTTAACATGGCCACTTGGAATTCAACCTAAGTGAAAAGGTCCAAAAGAAAAATCAATTGCTTAGAGCAAAAATGTAAAAATTGGGAGCAGTATAAGCTACAGCAGAAGAGCAATAGCAACACAAAAGCTGCAGCATATCCTATTTTTTAACATTTCCCTTTTATTCTTTTTTCCCACCATAAATTGTTAGAAGAAATGATACTGAAAAAGCTCTGTTCAGCTTCCCCAACCATTTAACCATTCAAAAGTGGAGAATGCCACCTATTTCTATCTTAGTTTCTTAGTTTTCAATATTGTTTGCAGAGATGTGATTTCTTTTATAATTGTTTTTATTCGCAGCTTTTCTGTTTATGTAATTTATTTTTTCACTGTCATTAACTGGTGGAAGCATTAGGAAGAAAAAGAATTGCAACAAGATATTCTTTATTTAGGAAGCTGCAGAGTAACTTAAACCCAAGACACTGGTAAAGTTATGTGTGCACACCACACATCTGAGAAGCTGAAACTTTCTGAGTGATTCAGCTTGAGCTGAAGCTGGTTTGAGTCAGAGATTTCTGCAGCACTCGCAGGGGACCAAAGCCAAGCAAATAATCAATTATCATGTGCAGCTGATGAGATGTAACTTGCTGAACTGTGGTATCTCAACTATTTGTAATTATTTATCCATTCCCTCAGTAATTTATCCAGATCTTGTTTCGATCTCTGAATCCGTCAAAATTCTGACATATATTAATGTTGGCCCTGCTCTGGGCAGCCCAGTGATATTCATGGAGCCACAAAAAAGGGAATTTTTTCTAAAGGCGAGCAGAGTTGAAGCCAAGTTACCCAAGATCTTCAACTTATTTATCCTCGCTGTACTCGCTCAAGCATTCTGTTATGAGCAAAACTCTATTTATCACTAGACAGGATGTTTTTGCACAAACACAAGCAAGTGCCAGAAATCAAAATGTCACTGGGAGCACATTGCGGCAGATTCCTGCTCCTCGTGGTGCACTGCGGTGCCAGGTTTGACAATATCAGGCTGGGGCCTCTCCCTCAGAGCCCATTCCATATGGCACAGGAGGAACCTCACACTGGATAATACAGCAAATTTCCCCTTGTTTTTATTAACCAGTCACTTCTCTAAATAAGAGATGAATTTTTAAGTTGTTCACCTGCACGTATATTCAGGTCTATTAGAAAATCTAACTGTGTGCAGAGCTGCAAAAAAAGGCATTTCTTTAATAAATTAATAATGAGCTGATTTACCGAGTGTGATGTTTGCTTTGAAAGTTTCTAGCACCGAACCCTGGGCTTATTTAACATGAGCTGCTCAGCCATTTACAGTGTGTGTCTGAGGAGATCGGTAGCAGCAGGACGTTGGAAAGCACGGAGCACTTGCAGCACAACAGCTGAATGTTTTATCTCACGTCTTATGTGCTGCCCACTGAACCTCTGGAAAACTCTATTCCCCCTCAAAAGGTCAACAGCATTTTCCCTCACACTTACTACAGGAACGAGGCCTTTCCACTCACTCCAACTCCCTTCAGACTTGCTCTGTATCAGATTTAGTTGGAGGAGCTTTAAAAGATTTCTGCTCTTGGTAAAGTTCCAAGTGCCTCAGAGTTGAATAAATTCAGCGGGTCTTCGTCTAAGATTTCTGAAGGAACGCTAAGAGTGTTGGAAGCCTCTTGTGTACAGAAAGCTCAACGCTAAATGAAAAGATCCTAATTTTAGACAATTTTAATGAAGTGTTGTTAAATCAATCTCAACCTCCTTCATTTCCCAGGACCGTTCTGGTGCATGCCATGATTATGGCCTATAGGGTGGAATAAAAGGAAGATCAAAAATGAAGTACCTTGAAAAATCCTTCTACTTAACTATTTTCCTAACTGAAAAGAAGCCAACATTGGCTCCTGTTCAATTACAGAGCTGCCAGTAAAGAACGGAAGAAAAAGGAATCATATTATGTTTGATCCTTTACTTTTAATATCAGGCAATAATAATGCTTTCAGAGATGAATAAAAAAATATTCAGTAAAAGTAAATACCGTCTCTTCTTTTCTTTCCTTTCTCTTTCTATATGGAATTTGATCACAAAACTCTGTCTTCCTGAAACAGGTCCAGTTTTTACAGCACACTGACGAGCCTCCCCTGGGACAAATGTGCCTGATTGTAAGCACAGAAACCCCCTACTGTGTCTAAAGACCTCCGAGCAGGAGAGTGGGACAATCTCTGATTTCAGACCAACTCTCCAGGTCACTGTGGTTTCTCAGCAGGATTATCCCAAGAATTCTCTATGGAAAACACAGGAAAGCAAATTAATTAAAGAAAAAACAGGTGATTGTCTCAGAGCATTTCTCTACTTTACACCTGAGAAAAATAATTCTGGAAATTACTTCGGTTTCAGTTTTACATTTGGTTTATTTTTCATTTTTTTCAGGGTTCCAGTTTTACTTTACTTTCATCTGTAAAACTATTCAAGCAATGCTGTTGGACACGTGGAGAGGGGCACTGCCCAGAACTATCAGCTGCATTCTCAGCTGGAACCAGTGGGCCTGGCAGCAGCTGCCCCAGTTCCTACCTGGAGATCCAACCTCACAATGAAAAACCCAGGCCCTCAGCTGCCAGGGGTTCTCTGTTCCACTGGATCTCTAACGAGCTTGGAATTCAAGGACTTGAGAGAAGTGGGTGTGGATGTTAATCCCAGAGCTGAGCCCAGCGGAAATGCTCTGTGCTGTGACAGAAAACTCCCTGAGGAATTACAGATGATCCTCCCTCACTTTCCTCAGGGTGTGTTTGTGAGCCATTCAGCTGGAATGGTAAATGGCAGAGCAAGTGGGGAGCCTGCCTCCCTGCTGGCCAGCTGGGACATGAGGACAGCAGGACAGGGCTTCCCTCCCGAGCTTCACTCCCCCAGGAGCTGGGAGGCAGAACAGGTCACTCAGCTTCCTCCCTTCAGTGATTTGCTCGCTACCTTGATGGAATTCCTGAATTTTCTCTCTATGCACCTGCACCCACTGCTGAATAAATAAACAGCAAACCGCTGCAGTAAGCCAAGAAGGGCAGGACTTAACTAAGACCAGGTTTGTACTTTAATTTTAACCGGCCTTGAGCAGTATAGCATTGCACTGCTGGAACGCAGCGAGTCTTTCTCCTACAAGAAAGCAGCTTGTAAAGATGGAGAGGATCTGTTCCCTGATGTCCATCTATTCGGGTGGATCATGGATATCCTGTTCTAAACCACACCACTCACATGACTGCTGAGTCCAGACAGTTCAGCTAAAAGTGATTAATTTCATTTCCTGACTCCCTGAGTTACAGGTGAAACTGCATTTTACATCACATTGGCACACGCTTTTTTCTTCCTTTCACAGAAAGCAAAGGTAAAATGTCCAACTACGAGAATTCCTTCTGTAGAGGTCAGAGACCAGAGACCCGAGACCCATCCCGGCGCTTTTTCACCTCTGTTAGCAGGACTGGGTTACTTTTCTATTTAATTTGACAACAGGAAAAGGATTTCAGGCACCACTCCTCCATAACTGGTTTATTCACAGTGAAACACCAGTGAACAAAGAGTGCAGAGGAGCACAATAAAAACTGCAGCGCTGCCTCTGAAGTGTCAGACAACAGAACCTTTAACAATAACTGTTACGTTCCAAAGGGTGCAAAATGGCCAAAAGCATTTCTCAGTCTGGCACATCAACAAACCTCAGGAAGTTTTGTGTATTAATCCTTTCTGGTCGATTTGCAAGCAAGGCCACTGCTACTAAAACTCATCATGAGTTATGAGCAATTCATCCTGAAATATCCAAGGAGCAAGAGGGCAGCTGGTGTCCCATGGAAACAAGATTTACAACACTGCAACGGGTGTGAGTTGATCCCATAAAGCAGTTTTGACAACACACCCCTGGCAGTGCTGTAATTAATAGATATTAATAGCAAGCAGTTACCAAAGCAATCCATCTATCCAATAACAGTCCACTACTCTGGCAAACTGCTTGGTGACCCTGGAACATGGATGCATGCCTGACTAGGCTGCGATAATTAAACCTTAGTTATATTATCAGGGAGCTGTACTTTGACAGCTGGTGAAGAAAAAGTGGGGACTGTGCTGGAACTCCGAAAAGTTCAAGGCATTAACAGAAGCTCTGAAGGCATTAACAGTGTGATATCAGACACCCCAGGGCATAAACAAAGCACAAATTATAATCACTGATCCCTAAAGAAACATCACTTGCAAGTTGGATAGCACCAACTTTATTTAGCTGACCGGGGTGGATGGAGCTGAACTTGGCAGGGGATGCAGGGAATAATAAGAAGGGATTGCAGGGGTATGGCAGCCACAAAAGGGAGCTCACAAAAAGTGCATCCCCCGATAAGCAAGACTGGAAACTGGCAACAGCAGATGAGAGGAAATTCAGGTACCCAGCGACTTTCTTTGCCTCGGTGTTCAAGAGCAACCTCTCTTCCCAGAGGAGGGACTGCAAGGCAGGGGCTGGGGGAGCAAAGTCCCTCCTGCTGACAGAGAAGATGAGGTTTGAGCCCAGCTGAGCAACCTGAACGTGCACAGGTCCATGGGATCCAAGGAGATGCATCCCTGAGCCTGAGGGAATGGGCTGATAGAGCTGCCAAGCCACCCTCCATGATGCTCACACAGTCCTGGCAGTCAGGGGAGCCCCGGGCAACTGGAAAAGGGGAAACGTTGCTCCCATCTTTCAAAAGGGCTGCAAGGAGGACCCTGGGAGCTCCCACCCTGTCAGCCTCACCTCTGGGCCTGGGGAAATCCTGGAACAGATCCTCCTGGAGCAGATCCTCCTGGAGCAGATCCCCTGGAAGCTATGCTGAGCACATGGAGCACAGGGAGGTGACCTGGGACAGCCAGCACGGCTTCACCAGCGGCCAGCAGGCTGAGGGAGCTGGCTTTGGCCAGCAGGCTGAGGGAGGTGGCTTTGCTCCCCTGCCCCGCTCAGGTGAGACCCCACCTGCAGATCTCATCACAGAGAAGGCGAGGACCTGTTGGACTGGGTCCAGAGAGCCACAGAAACCATCAGAGCTGATTTCCTCCCTAGGGGTGAGTGAAGAAATTTAATTTGGAAATTTAATATTGTAAAGGCACACGAAATCCCATTCAGAGAACGACTGATTTTACAGGAATCCAATTTTTGTGCGAGGACAGTCTAGGAAATGTTTTTACTATAATTCAGTAATGGCCCAACAGGAATGCAGACCTGGGTCATGTGCCCAGGACCAGAATGTGTAGACAAGGCAAGAGAACTGGATGTTCCCTTTTCCCTTCCTCCTGTCAGCTTTAACCCTGGCATGGAGAGACCTCAGAGTGGCTCAAAACATCATTTAGTTTAATGTCTGCTTAGCAGCCCTTTCTCCTTTCTCCTTTTAATACTTTGCCTTTTCTCTCAGAAAAGTGATAGTTATGCTAATTATCCTTACACTAGGGGTGTCTGACACCAAAAACCAAATATCCAGAGTATTTAGCAGAAAAACTTCATGCTGATATGAGGTATTTTCCAAGTTTTGAATTATAAAAAACTCATCAGTCCATTATGCCTGACTTTTTGTCCTCCCTGTCCATCCTTTTTGTATGATCAAAGAAAGATTATTTACAGACCGTTGTTAGCAGCAGCTGCATTTATACCAGCAGGGTAACCACAGCCACAACACAGACCTGAGCTCTTGCACACACTCATCCCCCTTTTTCAACTCCAAACACAATCCTGAGCAGAGTTTTAGCCTAAATTTCCTCTTCTACAATACACAGGGTCTCTTTCATAGCTATTAAAAAAGATATGACAATGGGGTGAGAAAATCTGCTTTTATATTTAGTTCTCTCTCCTCCTCTGAAATGGGGAATACATAAAAAAATCCCCACAGTATTAATTATTCAATGTGCAGGAATGCATATCCTCAAATTAGCATTTCTCTTAATTTAAGACTGCACTCTTAGGGGTTTCTGCATAGAATTTTGGTTTTGTTATAGTAAATGTGGAAATATTAATCTTAGTTGTGAACTCAATCATGTGGTTTCTTTGATTAAAAACTGTTACACTCTGACCCAATCTCACATTTTTGTCCCAGGCCTCACGTTTGCAGTTCTGGGTATGAAAGCTGATTGCTTTTGCAAAGGATCATCATTAGCTGAAAAATATCCAAAACCACTTCAACAAAACCCAGATTATTTACTGTGTATTAGAGTGATGATTTTGACTTTTTGACTCCTCGAATAAAAGTAAATAAATAAATTTTAAAAAAAAGTCATTTGAATGCAGCTCACACGCTACTGGTTTTTAATAATGAGTTTTCACGAGCTTTTCATGTGACTTCCAGCATTAAAAAATGGAACCAGACGTATATTTAAGAAATCAAAACCGACATCAAAATTCCAAACAGAACTGCAGATACCTTTAATTCCCTGGGCTTTGATTTGCAGCCCTCTGGGCCTGCAGGGATGAGAATATGAAGTCAGTTGTCTCTGCTGTGAGTTTGAATGGCAGTATCAGTACGAGGTTGGGCTTCTCTCCAAATTGCCATTTCCAAGCCAAAGGCCAGCAGGTCCATCATGAAGCTGCAGAGAGTCTCTCCACCAGCCCACCACACGGATTTTCTAAGCTTTTGGTTAATTGAATTCAAAGGAACAGCTAAGCCTCGGTGAAAATTAAACTCAATGAAAAATTAAAATCTAATGAAAATTAAATTTCAGTGAAAGAGGCAACAGTTTTGAGGACATAAATGTTATTATCCTCCTAATGCCCCACTGAGGAAAGAATTTACCTCATGGCCCAGTCTGGGGAATCTGAGGTGCTGAGAAATTTCCAAAAATCTGTGGGAAAAGCTTCACCACAAACTACAAATCCCTAAGAAACCGTGATTCATACTGTCCGGTGTTTGCAGAACTGCCTGTCTGAGAGAAGAAAATCCTTCTCCCTCAAAACCACAGCAGGAACTGAAAAGCCTTTAACTGGGAAGCAGGAGAGCTGCTCCATGTGTTGGGTACATGAGGACAGCCTTGGAGTTGGAAAACGTTTCAATTTGCTTCCACGGGGCCACTGACCATTGGGATATGCCGAAATTACCACTTTTAACATCCCCCTGGATGGGTCAAACCCTGCACTGGGCCAAGGAGCAGCTGCAGCACCCTGGTTTCTGTGAGAACTTTTCAGTAAATCACCTTTAAAATTACCCCCAGCTGAATGAAGGAGGAGAGCAGGCTTTCTCCCTGTGTTATTAGGAAATTATCCCTCATCACACTACAGCTCCTCATTCAGTTTTTCAAGATCTGTCTTTAGAGTCAATGATTTATGAAATGTTAGCCTGGAATGGGGAAAAAAAATGAGAAAAAACCCAGAAAATGCAAGGACATCTACAATAAAATGAAGCATTATTGAGTCTTCTCTCAGGCCCATTCCATGCTGCTTTGAGAACTGATAATTTCACTCCATTGAAATGATCAATTTCAATTGATAACTGAGTGCAGGTAAGGTGGTGGGTGCTACCTGTGTTTATGGTTTTTTAACCCACAGATCGCCCACCCCTGGAGCAGCTGGGGAATAACCCCTCTGTCCTTTCAGAACAGGCAAACCAAGTTTATTTCTGTGCTGGGAACGCTGTGGCTAAGCCTGATCAGCTTTGACAGCAGCAGATACCACAGAACATCCACATCTCTACACTGATATTAATAATTCTACCACGAGCAGTGGAAATTGGAGCTGAAAGGACGGCTGAGAGAGGATGCTGCTGGCTGCAGGCAGGATCAGGGGTGCTCAACCACTCCTGGCAGGGCTTTGTTTCACTGGGAGCCTGCACTGAGACCACTTGGATGGATTTCTGGTCCTGCATGTGGAACCTTTAGTTCGGGGAAACAAACAGCAGCAGGCGTGTGACGAGGTCAGATTTACTGCAGCATCTCAGGAAGTGGCACCAGTCTGTGCTCAGGGGCATTCAAATGTATGTGAAGAGAGGAGTAATGACAGCAACAGGAAAATAAAAAAAACCCCCAACCCTATAAACCCCCTCTGCACATTTGCAGACTCACTGTGAGCTAAACTAGGCCTGGTCTGTTTGAATTTGTGAGTGAAGAGAACAAGGAAAAATCACATTTACCCACTGCACAGCAAGAATATTTGCATCCATTAGCACTATTTTTGCTTATATAAATTCACAGAACTTTAGGACCTTAAAAAAACCCCCAAACAAACCAAACAAAAATTCCCACAACAAACAAACAAAACCCCAAAACAAAACAACAAAATCCCCTTATAATGGAATCTACCAAGATACCACCAGTGGAGGTGACATTTTAAGCTGAAAGGAGTTTTGACATCCCTTCACACTGTTTTTTTGGCACGTGCATTTCTGTGCTTGAAACACGACCACAAAGATTATTGGTTGAGTCTAAAAATTTAATCTTTTCAATTAAATTGCCACATATTACCCAGGTTCTTATGGTATGTCTACACACTTGGAAGAGCAGAGAAAAAATAAAACTCAAACGTATATTTGAAGGATTTTTCTTTCTCTCGAAGAACTTTTTTGTGTAATCAGAACAGGTGACATGCTGGTACCTCTGACATATTTAATGTGGTGTTACCGCTGTCCCTACTCAGATGTCTGTAGTAGCTCAGACTTTCAAATAATGCAAAAATAATGAAAAAAGTTCTGATTACTGCTCATGTTATTTAAAGGGGATTGCAGTCAACTCAATTCTATATATCAGAAAGCCGATGCCTGTTCTCACAGTGAGAAACCACACCAGAAGCCCTGAACACATTGGAAAAGTTGGCAAATTTTAAATATGAATTCTTTCAGTTATGTGTGGGAGAGCAAGAGATAAAGGGGGTTTGAGTGCAGCTACAAACACAAACAACCCAGCACCTGCACAGCGAAGCTCCTTCCATTGTCTCACCCAATAATTCCAAAGTCCAGGCACAAACCCCGCCAAACCTCATACAAAATGAAGAAACCTCTTTACTGAGACAGAGCTGAAGATCCCCAGCTCCTGTAGCTGCAGTGATTTTACCCCAGCCCTGGCTCAGAACACACTGCTCAAGGAACTGTAGCTCTGACAAACTGAGGCAGGAATGAACTCCACTATCAATCCACCAACAATACGCAAACCATGGTAAATGCTCATGTTTTCACTTCTCCATCTGCACGTTGGCAATCCAGAAATGTTCAAGACACTCTGTATGGAAATGTCTCTGTGGTGTAACTCCCTGTATTGAAATAAATAATAAAATTGCATTTTCTAAATGTGACAATTGATCACTAAAGCTTTTGTTTAAAAGGCATGATTTGCTGACCAAAGAGCATGTCACAGTCTATATAAAAAAATGCATTTATCCTTGCTCCCAGAAATAATGAGAAATGTATTACAGAAACACATCAATCCTACATCCTTCCATTCTTCTAACCCACACCTCTCCCATGGTTAATGTGTTCTGCACTCACTGAGCAGCCATCAGCACACATTTGCACCACCACAAACTGGAATTTATTCATCTTGCTGCACAGAGGGATTTGTTAGTTATTGGGGGTCAGTGAACACAGTTTTATAAACTGATATTGAACAGGAAGGAACTGCATTAGAATGAAGCCGGAATAGCAATAAGCCAAAGAGTCAGGTGAGGATTTTTTGCTCCAGCTCTTAAATACACTTTTCTTTTTTCACTGGCAGGAAGCTAATGCTTTTAAATATATATATATATATAATCTTTACTTTCTTTCCATTACTATTTTGCTTAGCTCTTTGAAGCCCTTGACAGCTGCCCTGGTGACAGCCTCCTGCCAGAAAAGGCCGGGGAGGGGCAGAACCAGTGCTCTGAGTGTGGCTGAGCAAAGCGTGGACAGAGTTTTGTCCCAGAGACAACAGGTCCCCAATGGCAGCACGTGTCCCAACTTCCCAGTGCTAAAAGCTTTAATCCTGCTTTTTCCTCTGTCTTTCTTCAAAAATTTGTTTCTGATATCTCCAGCCATTGATTTTCCTGTGTATTTAGCATTTAGCAGGAGAATTAATCCTGATTTACGCTGCTGTGAGTGACAGGAACTCGGAGCTCGGTGGTTTTGGGGTACCAGCTGTGGAAAATGTTTATTTGTGCAAACACAAGGAAATCAATCCCATTTCTGAGGCAACGGAAATACAACCCACCCTGGGCAGCTCCCATCTGAGAAACCACCTTTGCTGGGGGAATGACAGACAAATTGTCTGCAGGACATGACCTGTACTTACAGCAACCTGACACTGCAGTCTTAACAAACACATCAAAAACGAGGTAAAATCACACAGAACGGGGTGGTAACACAAGCGGGCCATTTGAATTGGGCTGGGAATATTTAGGTACAATGCACGTTCACTTGTTTGATTAAAATTGCAAAAAAATACAAAATCACCTAGACGGAAATTCATGCAGCTGTTCAGGATTTTTTAAATATTAAAATTTCAAATAAAATTAAAGTTTCTCGACTGAGGTGAAAATGCCTAAATTTTCTCTTCCTAGCTGTCAAAACCCAATATAAATAAAGGCAAATGGACTTGTGCTGAGGGTATTTGAAGAGGACAGATGCTGAGACAACAGACACTGGTGCACTGAAGATCAGCATCGCTCATTGCAGAAGTTCACAGAGGAACAGCTGAGTTTCACGTTCCGTTATTCCCAGTTTAGGCAAGCGTTCAATTTGAGAGGGGAGCACAGAGGTGATTTAAATTTCATATCTGGATCTCATTTCAAGAGAAAGGCTTAAACGCAAACACAGTCGAGTTGAAAGTCTTAATGTTCTACTTGAGTTCACTTGATTTATGGCAGGGGAAAAAAACCCTGCGGCGTTTGAACAGCCTGAGAAATGCTGGATTCATCTGCAGGGGCTGGAGGAACCCAAGTTCAAACCCCAGCCACTCAGACTAACATTTGACACTCCAAGTAACATTTAACACTCCAGCTGACATCTGACACTGGCATCCAAATGAACATCCCAGCCAGGAATAAATGTTCCTTTGAAAAATCCGAAATGTGAAAGAGGGCAGATACTGCATTCATGCACAGCGGTATAATTAGATATTCTGGGCTGAACTCCTGTCCTTACCCCGGAGTTGCACAGTGCAATCGAAGCCCATCTTCAGCCCTCAGCCAAATGCCAAACACGCTGCTGAGAGGGCTCAAGTGGCAGCTCTTTCTCCTAAGAAATGCTCTTCACATTGGAATTTAGATGCCCAAATATGCCAGGGAAAGATTCTCAAGTGTTCTGAAGCACTTTTATCCATTTCCAGAATCACTCATTGCCTTTAGTGAGCTGTTCTTCACCTGAGAAGACCACTCTCGTATTAACCAAAATTCCATTTTTCCTTGATTAAATGGCTTTTTTCCTCCAGGTATTGAAGTTCTGCTGCCCAGTTCTCCATGTGTACACATCAGGACATGCAAGGTGAGTGTCTCATGGCAAAATGTGCCACCCTTGTGCTCCTTCCTCCAGGAGACACAGGCCCAGACTGGTGATATTTCTGTCCAAAGTCAGTGCATCCAACCACAGGCTCCCATAAATCTCCCTAAACATGGGTGAGAACAGAACAAATGCCAGCACCACGAGCTCCAAGCAGCTCCCTGAGAGTTTTGTATAAGCTGGCTAATATTTACTTGCAGAATAGGAGCTCTTCATTTATTAAATAACTAAATAAACTCTCCTGTTTTGTCCACTCTGAAGGAAAAGCTTTCCTTTACACAGTGGAGAAGCCACTTAGAAAATAATTCCCAACCAAGCCCAGTTATAAGCATTATATCCAACTTCAGAACAATTCCTGAGGATTTTGGAGTGGATGTTTCTGTTCTGGACTGCAGGCTGTTTTCAAATTAACTTAGAGCATCATCCTCCTTAATATTTACTGATGGCCCGGCTGCTGCTATCGAGCAGTTTTCCGCTTTTAACGAGTTAAAACCTCATGTCCACTGTAAAAATGTAGATAATAATGTACCTGGACCACATTTGGAGAGCATTTTCACTTAGCAGTGATGTCTCAACTCTGCATTACGGGCAATTTATCTTCTGTCTGTTACAAAAAAACCCCCCAACTCATGAAGATGAACCAGAGACAATAAGAATCATAATATTTTTGCTGCTGCTGCATTACTTTTTCCAAGCTATTTCCACGTCAGGAGGCAATGAAGGGCTGTGTAATTCCTGCAGACAGGCTCTGCTTCTGCCTACAATATAACAAATTTGAAACTCCGTTGCTGTAAGTGATTAAAAACTGGTGCACCCAAAATGCATTCATTTTCCTGCAACTTCACTCATTTAACAAAACACAGGAAATTATTCGTACTCAGGCTCTCGTGCTTTCTGCAGCCAAACGAACACCCGGGCTTTTCATTCTGCTTTTCATTTCAGATTCCCATTTAGCAGTAAAAACCTGGCTTCAGCAGCTCGGAGCACTGTGTAAGAAACCAACTTTACAGAGGCTCAAGCTGGCTGTGCTCTCACAGGGAAAAATCTCGGCACCAAAGGGTCTCAGCTGATGACATTTCCCAGCAGGTGAGAGCATCTCTCCCACTGCACTCTCCCAACAGCAGCAGCGTCTCCTTGATTTTGAACCTTGGTGGGAAGAAGAGTTGATGTTTATCCATCCTTGGACAACAACTTAATTTTGAGACACCTTGGAGCATTTCCACGCTCTGCCTGCAGGTGCACAAGCAGCTTTAACCCCTGCAGACCAGGCTGCAGAGCACTCCTGGCTCCTCCTCGCTGCCTCTGTAGCAAAGTTTAAAATTTAAACGCTGTTCAGAACACCCTTTGGGATTCAGTGACAATCAAGAAGGGTTTTGTTCCAAACCCAAACACAATCAACTGCACCTAACTCTGAACCTCCTTCAAATGGCGTTGGAAATAAAACAGCCGTTCTTTGGCAAAACTCAGGCTAAAAAGGCAGACGAAAGTGCTAAAGCAAGGGAATTCTAGTTCTTGCAAATCAAAGCAATCCTGTCTAAGCATTTATGTCTCAAAAAGGAAAACGTGTCAGCATTTGCTGAACGGTTTATTCCTCCAACAGTGAGCAAAACTTAATTAAAGAGAGCAATTACACATAATCCTTTCTGTCAGTAGGCTATGATCCTGCTTTAAACTGCTACAGGCTTCAGGAATTCTAACATATGCAGTTTTTCTAAGAATATTAGCTTATTAAAAAAAAAATAAAGGTATTCTATACTCCTTCAACCTAAGTAAAAGACAGGATTTCCTTTCTATCTGAAATCATAGATCACAAATCTCAGTCCACTGATTTCCAAGGGAAAAGAATGGTTTGACTTGGAAGGGACCTTAAAGAACATTTCTTTCCAAACCCTGTCATGGGCAGGGACACCTTCCACTGTCCCAGGGTGCTCCAAGCCCCATGCAACCTGGCCTGGGACACTCCCAGGGATCCAGGGGCAGCCACAGCTTCTCTGGGCACCCTGTGCCAGGGCTTCCCCACCCTCACAGGGAAGGCAAGCACAGAAAATGGAACATGAAAACTGATTTCCTTCATTCCTGGACAATTGTGGCTCACTGAGCACATTAAAAAAATAAGTTTACATCAGGAAATAACCAAGATTATATCATCCTGTTATTGCATTTCTCCCCCTAATGTATGCATTAAATACGGTGTCAGGATCAAGTTTATTTTCTCTATTATCCATATGCTGTTTTTCGTCAAACTCACAATTAGTTAATTTTTTTTCCCCCAGAAGAGTCTGGTGGTTTTTATACCAGAGTTCATCAGCTGTTTACAAAAGAGCCCTGGCATTTCCACATTTCAGCTGAAGGAAGGAAGTGAAGAATCCATCAGCTAAACACAACTGAGGGGGATGAGGAGAATGGTTCCAACAGCAATTAGTCAGGGCATTATGTTTGATATTACACACTAGTGCAGGAAACACGACCAAGTTTCTAAAATATGCAAGAATCCCCCCACAATTTTAAAAGATATTACTAATACAGTAATTCATCCTGTGTCTTTCCTCCAGATCATTATTGTTATTTAAGTAGAAAACATATAAGGGTGAGGGTTGAGGATTATTATAAACATATATGACAGATTCAGGAAAATTCGTTCATAACAAGAGAACAAAAATAAGGAAGTTGTGCCAGACATACGATCTGTATGTGAAATATGTGCCAAAAAATAGAGCTGTTTAAATAATATTTTTTTTTCTGTTTGGTGGCTGCAAAGAAAAATAATCACCAAAAAATTGTGTCAGGGTGACACCAAGTGTATCCCTATTGGCCAAATCCAGCAAACTTTCACAAATCCTTTATGTTGACTGAAAAGTGTATTTCTTACCAGGAAATCATTCACAGGAGATATTTCCTATAGCTTCTTCTTTCAAGTTCCAGGTTTTCCCAGAAGAATTCAAACCCAGATTTATCCAATGTGCATTTCTGTGTTTCACATCTCCAGGTTACATTTGTTTAGAGGGGTCAGGAGAATTTCAGCTTTATGGATTCATCCATCAGCTTCCGAGGGGCTCCCCCTGTTACTTTTAAATAAACCCAATACTTTCCCTGCCAGCTCTACCTTGTATTATCAAGGCTGTTCTTGAAGTTTTGATCAGAATCCGACATCACCCCAAAAATTTAACAAGCTGTCTTATTTTCCAGTGCTCTTTCCATTGAAAATTCCTGCCTATTTCTCACGGAAGTGACATTTTGCTGCATCATCCGGCCGTTTGTCAGCCTCGTACAGTCACACACTATAAATGCAGGTGTATTTATTGAACCATTACCATCAATTACCTGAGAGTTCCAGCCTCATGGATATTTTATGAATTCCTGAGATTTTTCAGGGCACTGACATGACTAAATGCACGTCAGTATGCTGGAAAATAGTTGAAATGGCATAACCAAAAAATGAGATGGAGAAAAAAAAATCAGATTAAATACCACTTGCTCCTGCCCTTATCATGATCATCCTGCCTGTGCACATTTCAACAAACAGATTTCTGGGAAGGAACTTTTCTTTTCAAGGATGGTTTCATCACAAGAGTCTCCAGGCACAAAGTGATTTCCAGAAATGATTAAACACTGTCCCTCCATCCCTTTAGATTATCCATGTGCTCCCAGCAGATCTTTCCTTAGAATGCAACCCTCTCCAGCAACAAGGGATGCAAAGGGTTCCTTTAGAAAGAGAAATTATTCTGTGTCTGCATTGTTAAATAAGAGAATGCCACTGAATTATCGCAGCTCTCGCATGAGCTCTCTGAGCCTCTTTTATTCAGAATTACAGACATATCTGGCCAAAGGCTTGGACTTCACTGAGGAACTGCCAGAGAAACCTCAGTGCCCATCAGAGCAAGTTACTGCAGGGCAGGGAAAAGATGAAGCAAAAATAAAAATTCTATTGCCTGATCAACCACAAGGAATTACACCAATGCTGACAGGTTACAGGCACAGCTGGTAATCAATCACAAAACTCATTTTTGGGGAATCAGTTTTAAAGCCCAAACAGACCAGATCAGAGCTAAAGCATCCACGACAGGAGCAGATAAAGATGTTGAAGGAACAGTGATAATTTAAGAAATGACAATGAGTTGTTAATGCAAACCATTGCAAAACTTCAACTGGAACAGTCACATGTGTAAAAAGAGCAGCATAAACTGCAAGGCACAAAGAGTTCCCGGGAAATTTGGGGGAAAAGGACATTACAGGAAGCTACAGAAGTGTTTTACAAATGCATTCAAGGTAAGTCCTTGGGAGGGAAAAATAACCTCACATTCTGGCAGGATTCTCAAAACGGAATTTAGAACATTTGTGATCACTGTGGGAATAAAATTCTGGAATCACTTTCCAAACAGCTCTTTGACATAGAGCTTGAACTTTTGTGGATTTTACAGATTAGAAATTGGACTGGAGTTAGAAATTAGCTTATTGAATAATTAGAGAAATTGACGATTTTCTCTCTTTCTGTCACTTCATTTCTCTGACATTCAGCCTATGAGCAGGGTTTTTATTGCCACCTGTTCAGGCTTTTGGTTTGTTTGTTTGCAGTTTTAGTCTTTTTAGTCTTTTAGTCTTTACAGGCAGCCTCCTCCACCTTCACTGCAAGTATTCTGCTCTGCTGCTGAGTGCAGGATCTCACATATCCTGTGAGAAGAATTTAATTAATTTAAAATTTTAATTCTGCCCTACATGTCTTCTAACACAAGGAAAGGCTCTCTTAGACATCAAGATGAAAAAATAATAATGATAATTATCGTAAGTAGAGAGAGTTGCAGAATGAGGCACAAACACGAAATTTAATGTAATCCAAAGAACTTTTTGAAGAAGATTATTTATATAACAAAGATGAATTCTTAACTTTGTAATAAAGTTGCTTAGGAAATGAAAGGAGAGTTTCAAGCCACAATACTCTTCCTTTATTTCTCTCTCCTCCAAGCCTTCTATGAATCATCCCAATAAAGATTAAATCAGTCCCTCTTGGAAGATTCAGATTTCCATTTCTTTATGCACAGAAATATAGCCGGGCTTTTTTATTTTCAAATCCACATTACAACAAAAATGCCATGATTAGAGTACAAGACATGAAGAAGAACACACAAGAGCTTGTTTTTGTTTATTATATTGCTGAAGAAAAAGTCACGCAGGAAGAATGGAAACAAGTACAAGAAGCTGTAGGCAACAGGATCAGTGAGTAAAAGAAATAGATTTCTGCCTCCTTACTGTAATAACTTCTATTGAAAGCATCTGCATTATTTAGTTGCATAAATTTGTTTTGTCCTTTTTTTGAAAACACTGAAAAAAAAGAAAATCAGGCCATTTAGAACGAGACTTAATAGTGCGCTCACATCTGGTAAAGGAAAATCAGTTTTCCAATGTCTGTGGAATCAGATCACGGTATCTGGTTGTGTCTGAATTGTGTGTATAACATTTGTACTTGGCAGAATTGAAAAAATCAGAATAAAAGGCCCTTCTACAAAGCACACGATATTCTCACAGCAGCCCAAAAGAAAGCGAGCCTTCAAATACGTTGCTGTGCTATCTCAGGCAGATTGTTTTTTAAAATAAAAGCATTCCATAAATTTTGTTCATTTTTAAAGAATGTGTTATTTTATATAAATAAAAAATATTCAAACCCCCAATCAGTTTTAGCCAAGTGCATTCACACTCCAGCCCAACAAATGGAACAAGAGCTGAATGGAGGGAGCCTGAATTCATGTATGAAAAATTAATCTAGGACATGAAAGGGCACAGTAACAATCATCTCTAAATAAAAACAGGTGTGGAAAAAGGGTAAGAAAATTCCAATGAGCCCTTTATCCCTCTCTCAGAAACCAAGGTGGGCAGGGCAAGAGTCCTTTTTAATTGTAATAATTTTAATAATTTCAGAGTCCTTTTAGTAACTTTGTCTTTTACATTGTAATGGATACAATATAAACTCCTAGTGTTTGTTTTTCTTGAGGGCATTGCATCGCTCAGTTTTGCAGTGGAGGACCCGAGTTCCTCCAGGAAGTCTCTGGCAGAAAATAAAACCTGGCCGGCTAAAGATTGAGAGCTGGTAGCTAACGGTGGCACAACCACCCTAAAGGAGGGTAAATCCCAAAGAAATGGGGGCATCAGGAGCTGAGAACAACAGAACAGGGAGACCAAAGAGAAAACCTTCCTAAAATGGCAGCTTGGAGATGAAGTGTGCTCGCCACTTCAGCACAATTTCTCAGGTCCCAGTGTTCCAAGCCTTTGTGCTCAGTCTCTTTCCAATGGCAGCGGAAAACGCGGGTATGGCTTTGGAAATGCTAATAAAACCCATGTGTGCTCCTACCAACGCTAGTTTCACTTCCTTGTGTTAGCTGGAAGAAAACCTAAATTTTCGTGGCATTTCATCCCTCTGGTTCTCAGTAAAATCAGTGGAAAGATCTTCCAATCCCACGAAACCACGAGGCAAACTCTCCTCCTCAGCTATTCCCATTGCAGCTGGCACGGGTTAGCTTGGTCTAGAGCGCACCAAGTCCTCGGAAGTTTGTTTTGTGGCAATGAAATCAGCTCAGCTATTTAAATGCTGGGAGCAGGGGTCAGCCAAGATGCGCCGTGGCCCATCTGCTGTGCTGCAGTTGCATGCCAAGAGCGCTCTCCATGCACACGGGAGGGAAGCAGGAGCGTCTCCAACAGACACCGTAACCTGAAATAAACGCGGGGAGCTCAAACGGGTGAAGACTCGACTGACCACGGGAAGTGGCTGCAGGAAGTTATTTGTTTAAAAGAAAATATCAGGGAAAGCAATCTTCAGCCTGCACGAGGTGGGAGGTGCCGATGCTCCCTCAGACACACGTGCCACTGGCTGTGTCACTTTTAGAGACTCGATATGCGGGTGTGATTCCAAGGGAAGGATTTGATGTACGCGAAGCGTTTCCAGCTCCCCCCAGAAGGTAATTACCAGCACACAGCATCCCCTCTTCAGGAAACTGGGGGCAGATTGAGAAGCACGCCACAGGAAACAGCAGCGCCTTCTGTGGGGGAACCTTTTCCACAGACAGGACTTCTGTCACCACAGAGCTTCCCCATGCACAACTCATTGTGACCTGTCTAACAGGCATGTTTGCCCCTAATTGTCTAGGATCCACAGGATCACATCCAGATGGATGGGACCCACCAGGATCATGGATCCAGCTCCTGGCCCTGCACAGACCCCCCAACAATCCCACTCTGCGCACCCCTGGCAGAACTGTCCAAAAGCTCCTGGAGCTCTAGCAGCCTCGGGGCTGGGACCATTCCCTGGGGAGCCTGGGCAGTGCCCAGGACCCTCTGGGGGAAGAACCTTTCCCTGATATCCAACCCAAACCTCCCCTGGCACAGCTCCAGCCCTTCCCTGGGTCCTGTCACTGTCACAGGGAGCAGAGATCGGAGCTGCTCCCTGGGACAGCTGCAGCCCCTGGTGAGGTCTGACCTCAGCCTCCTCTTCTCCAGACAGAACAGACCAAGTGATCTCAGCTGCTCCTCACACGGCCTCTCTCCCAGCTCCGTCTCCATTCCCACAGCTCTCCCCTGGATGCTTTCTAAGAGCTTTCCACCCTAAGCCAGCAGAAAGCATCCAAGGGAGAGCTACAAAGACAGCAGATCCCTGTGAAGATGCACAGGAGAGAAAGAGATCTTCAGAGTCAACACATCCCACACTTTTTGCCTGATTCCCCTGATTTGGGATGGCAATAAACAACTTCCAAAACTCCATCTCCCTACACCTTCCAAAAGTCCATCTCCCCACTGTGCTGTCCCAGAGGGGGCAGACAACAGCCAAAAGGTTAAACCATTAGTCAAAGGCAAAGGTTGGACGAAATGAATTTTGTCTTGTATGTTAGCAGGGTTCTAGCTATTTAAAATGAATCCTGGAAGTCTACTATGTTTACTTTTACTGGCTTATATATAGTAAAGAGTAGGCTGCATCTAATGGTTCCGAAATGCTCAGAGTTTTTTTGCTCACTTGTATCTAGTATGCTATTTTAAGTGATATGCAAATAACAAGTCAACCGAAAGTCAAAAGATATTATGGTTAAAATCCAGAAATTGGAACAAGGAGCGTGAAAGTCTCACTGAGGAACCACTGATGGGAATCACAAGGATCAGATGCTTTTCCTGCATCTGTCACAGGTTTGCTAATAGGATATTGCCTACAAAGTGGAGGTAATATTCATGATTAAATCAAAAGAGCATTTTGAATTTAAAAAAAAACCAAACAAACCAACAAAAAAACCACAAAAAACCCAAACAAAAACCACAAGGAAATACTCTAAACCCCCAAAACTGATGCAAGAGAGACTTTTGGTGCTCATGAGCACTAAAAAGTGTTCAAAGCAAGAAGCATCACCCAAATCCAAAGAGAACCAGAGCTGTTCTGTTGTAGTTCTAAGTTCAGTCAAGTTTTGGATTTACACCTGGTTGATGGACACTTACATCGTGCCTGTGGAGGAAAATTGGTCATTTTTCCCCAACCAAGGATCTTGTTTTACGTGTTCACCTACAGCGTGCAAAACACCAAACTCTTTTGTGTCAAACATTACCAAATGGGAAGGAATAAAAATTGCTGTTCTCCTGCTTTGAGGATGTTGGAAATAATTCTCTACAAGAAAAAAGATTTTATGGAGGCAGGTAACAACAAGGAATGGGACTGGACTCAGCAAAATCACTGGGGAAGAATTTTTTTTTTTTTGTATTTGTAACTGTGATGCATGAAAATGATGAATCATTGCAATGATTGCTACCAATTTTGGGTATGTTTGGGTGACACCTCATTCATTTGCAAATCAGCAAATTCAAAAACGGGGACAGAAATGCCAGTTTCTCAGCAGAACTCTGAGCTTTATTAGCAATAAAAGGAAAGGAAAAGATGAGGAGGTAACTCCTGCAGCAAAAGGCAGGGAGGAAGCTGTCAGGTGAGGCTCCAGGTAGAACTGTGCTTGCACATTTGCTCTCCAGAGCTCCTGCTGCTGCCTGGCTCTTTGCCAGCTCATTCTCAGCACATCAGTGCAGATGGGAAAACTGCTATCAGCGACTTTCAGAAATGAAAATATATGGGGTGACTCAGAAGTGCCTCTCTAATGCAAAAAGGGATGGAGGGGAGAGGAAAAAGGTAGACTTCTGCCTATGAAATAATGAATACTAGAATATTATAGCACATCTGAAAGATTCATTAGCCTCAATTTTTAATTGAGAGGACTGTAAATAAAGGACTGACTGGAAATAATCAGATTAAATCAATGATTTATGGTCTTAATGCTTTTATCTGCTGGGCTTTTGAAAATCATGTGTCACAAATTAGTGTAATTAATACTTACACTGATGCAGAACCTTTTGTGTAGGGCTGCCAGTGATCTGCTCATCCCGTTTATTTATTTACCAGTGTCCCATGGAATGGGCAAAGACTCCAGGAACTCTGAGATGTTTGTGTGCAAGCCAAGGTACACAATTTCATCTGCTCGTGCTTTCTCTCACACAGACTGGGAATGTGAAGGGCTACAGCTTCATTTCTGTGGTATTTAAGTGTTTGACTCTCTTTAACCGGTGCTGTTGAGGTAACTCAGTGATTAATCACAGTACAGTGCATGATTGGAGGTTTAATATTACACAGCACTGTAAGAACTGCGGTCAGGAGCAGCTACTGCTACCCACACTTCAATTTTTATAACGTAAACCAACAAAACCACCAAACGCTTTTGTTCCAAGGGATCTCCTTTGCCATTGTTATTACCTGAACGGGGTACTTCAGAACCTCAGTGATTTTCTGCCCCTGCACAAACTCTGCATCTCTCCTGGCATCCCAGCAAGAATAATTATCCCAGTGAGGACTGAGTCAAATGAGGTATCAAATAAGGTATCATTATTGCTTCTTTCTCATTTCTCCCTCTCCTATTTAAGTTTCCTTGTTCTAGTGTTCATACACACTGCTGAGTGCCTTCATTTCCTTCTGACATTGCAGCAAGAAAAATTCCTGCAACACAAATGTATCCATGGCACTTTCAGTCACGCCACAAACAGTGGTTCAGACCTTGTGGCTGCTCTTACCTGTTTCCTTGGCATGGAGACATTTCCAGATCCCTTCAAGCTCTGGAAAAGTACAAATTGTGTCTTGGGAAGGCATCAGCTGATGTGCTACACGCTCTGCATAGCTACTGTCAAAAACTGTCCTTATTTCATGACAAGAGAAAGAAAAACCAGAGTGATTTGACTGGTGCTCCAAAGGGTACGAGTACGGAATTACAGACTGCAAGGAGACACCACCAGCACCATTGCTGGCTCGGGGATAAAAGATTCTCATCACACAGCAGGGGCTTGGCTCTGTCACCCAGCTACAATGACCCCATCCCGAGGGTGACGGCAGCAGCCTCTCAGTCACTCATCTTTCACAAGCAAGACCTGAATCCCACAAACCTCTGGACTGCGGGAAGGGCAGGTGTTGATACAATCTCGACTTTTCCTCCCTTCCTTATCTCGTGCTTTTTCAGGCATAACAAATTGTAAAGAGATTAAGCCTTGCAGAACCACTTCTCCTCAATTTCTGAAGTCCTGGAAGCACTTTGGGATCATCAGAACAGGAGTTTTATAACCTGTGTAGTGAGAAATGGAACTCACTGCTGAGATTACACTTTCATGCTAAAATCGTTTTCTCGGCTATTTAAAAGTTCCTTAAGAAGTTGTCCTGAGGCTGAAGTTCCTCCTGCCTGCTCTGAGGCCATAGGAAAAAACTTCCTGGAAGGTTGAAGAAAATCCACTTAATTGTTTTACTTGATTTTCAGAAAGCCAGGCTTGGAAATAAAGCAGTGAAACCAATGCTTTTTCATGCTAAGCCATGGAGTCAGTCCTCCTTTATTACTGTCAATATTTCATGAAAGATTTTCTAGTGAAGCCTGATCCACACATGCGTTACAATGTTACTCTAACAGAATAGTGAGCTGGTTGGTTTTACCTTTGGAAATTTAATTAAGGTAAAAAATAAATTTTCAAACACTAGGGAGAGTTGTTATTAGGCTTAGGGTATTTTACTCAGTAATATCGAGATATGTTCTGAATGAGATCACTGCTTTTTTTATCCCATGAGGCTTTCCAATGTGTCTTCTCCTTCAAAACTCAGCTCAACTTTCCACCTAGGATAATTCTGACTGAGAACACTTCCTTTCTGGATCCACATCTACAGGAAATGATGAATTTTCTCCTTGAATCCAGGGCTTGTCAGTAAGTAAAAAGAAAATCAGGAGTAAACAGAAAAAAATCCAGCTCAACATTCAGCAGCAGCATTACAAGCACACATGAATAAATTCACTGCAAATTCACCCTAAACCCTTCTCGTAGCCCAGCAGCTCTCCCAGATCCCTGTTTCTCACAGCCGGCTCGGGGCCCATTCCTATCCCCGTCCTGATTTCTCCTAAAATTTCCCTCCAGCAATTCTGCAGCAAAAGCTTCCAGCAAGAGAGGAGTATTTTGTCCAAATATCAGCTGTCCTGGGGGAAGCAGAGACACGTTTTATCCGACTCCACTGGTTATCCTGAGGATCTGCTCTGACAGGAAATCATTTGAAAGCTGCACAGGCCATTCAAGGCTGAGACTCTTGGTGTCAAAACACAACATCAGCAGCTCCTGAACCCATCCAGAATGGCAAAAGGGGCATTTTATTCCTGCAAACACCTGGAATTCCAGGAAAACACCCAAAAGAAACAATGTGGGATATACCTGTGGTGGGTGTGCCTTATTCCTTGTGCTTGTTAGAGTCCAGCTAATGGGACAGAGGGAAAAAACCAGGCTAAAATCCACTGTGACCCCCACATTGCATCAGGTAAAGCAACGGAGACACTCCAGTGCAGCTCCAGCATACCCTGATTCTGGGATTTAGATGCATGTTTTGTTCTGGATTAATAAATTAATAAATCAATTTTATTACTCAGTGGTCTGTATTTGAATATTTGCCACATATATTTTGCCTGCAGTATCTTTTTAAATCAAGGCTGCTGTAACTTCTGTTCAAGATCACGAGATTTCATGACAAAAAATTACAATTTCTTCTTCTGCATCAGTTCAAAACTCCACCATTGAACAAGCCATTCTGTGCTCAAATCTTTGACATGTATTTTCCCTGGATGTCTACTCATTTTTGGAGCATGTCTGAATGCTCTCCCTTATTTCTGACTCACTATTTCCTTGTAAATGGTTTTTTTTTTTTCAGTTTCCACAGAAATAACAGCTTTTACTGAACCTTCTGGCTACTTAAATAGTTCTAGCCCCTCTATTTCTGCCCTGAAATGGCTCAATTGTGAATGACAAATTCCCTTTCTCTGTAGTAATTAGAGCTGTTGGTTAATTTCTTACTTCGCTGTGAGTTTGGAACACCAGCAGAGATTCCTGTATTTTTTCCTTTCATCCTCCACCATTCCCATTATTTCTCTCACATTTGGTGCTCTAGGACAGGCTGTTGAATTCAACTCTTACAGTGAAACTCAGGATGCTCACATAAAGCACAGTCCTCAATGTTTACTGATTGAAATGGACCCCTGCTAAAACATCCCAGAGCAAAGACCAAGATGGCAAAGTTTTCACAGAGCAATAAAATGTTCACCTGCCTTGAGCAGCAAAAATTAATGCAACACACGGATTTTAGAATACAGACTGAGGTACCCATTTTAAAGAAGCACAAGGGAAAAACATCAAGTTCTGGGCACAAATAAAACTCTGTATCAAAGAGGATATGAGAGCAAAAAATAAAGAATGAGGGTAATCAGGTGGGGCTGTCTAGGAAATATTCCTTTTGAACATCCAACATGCCAGATATTGCATCTTGGGGTAGGAAGTTACAAATTCACGCAACCGGTTTGGAGGAGCTAAATCACTAATTTCTGCAATCAATTAATTAACTAAAGTGCCAAGAGCTCTTGATTGTATTAGCAGGTTATAAATCCCACAGACTGGGGTGTGATTGTATGGGACAGGAGGTATAAATGGATACTAGAGTTTGTGGGAGTCACGTTATTTTGGGAAAATGTGAATCACACAGCAGAGCATGATCAGACTGACAAAGTCAGTCCCCTGCTCAGAGGGTGTTATTCACTAGAAAAATATTTATAAACATTACTTGGTGATTAAAAAGGGAGTAATTGGATTTGATCTCTTTTACAGAGGCCTTAAATTAGCATGGTTAAAAGTTAATTATCTAAAAAAAAAAATCAGGTAACTGGGAAACACTGGGAAATTATTACAAATAAAGTTTGCTGCAAGCAGATAACCAGGTTTTTCTCATGAAAATAAGTAATAGAGTACACATAAAAATGTGAAAGAATTACAGAAAAAATGTGAAGAAGTGGCCAAATTACACTTTTTTTGGTAGGAAATCCTCCAGCATTTTTTCCATTGTGCAAAACCACACGACAGTCATTTGCCAATGAATGATGATCGCTAGGAAATCAGATAACAGAACCAGCCCAGCACTGGCTTTATGTCTGCAGTCCCAAAGCTGGAAATACTTTCAAGCTGACCACGGGGGTTCTGCAGCAATTTACCAGTTAGTGTCTTTTCAGATTTAATTTTTAATCTTGTACTCTCCTGGGAAGGAAGAAAAACATCACCATTACCCACAGGTTGCTAACTTTATGTAGCATTTGCTTCTTATTTACATTACAGAAATATGTGTGAACAAATAAAATTCTCCTTCAACCCTTCTGGTGTTGCTTTGAAATGTAAAAGTGTGGCAGTCTTAGAAAGAAGCACAAATGAATAGAAAATGATTCTTCAAGGTAATGGTAACAGTCTCAGATTCTGGTGTGCTTGTTTGCTCAGGTGTTTGTCAGTGGGAAGGAATTTTGGAAACAGAGCCATGTGCCAAAGCAGCCACGAGATAAAGGAGCTCCTCCCCTTCCAGCCATCCTGGATTCTTTGGTTTCACTACAAACCCACCAAGGGCAGGTGTTGAGGGATCAGCAAGTTCTCTGTGCCCAATTATTTCATTTCCCCCCTATTTCTGTGTCAGCAGTGCAGTTCACAGATCTCAGAGAGGTTCTGCAACTGCTTCCCCCCACAGCAGACTCCAAGCTCCGAGATGGACCTTTTCTGCCTGAAGGCAGCGCTGGCTTTTGGGAAAACAATCCTGGCAATGCAGACATTGAGTATTGAGCTCCTTTAATAACCTGCCTTCTTAGGGACAGGGACACGAGAGGCTCTAAAAGTCACAGAGCAGCAGCTGTTTCAGTGCCTCACCTTTGCTCTGAGGCACTTTGATCCCATTTCAGTGTTAATCAAGACACTGGAAGATGAAACGGGCACAGATCCCAGGGCACTGCCAGTATCCAGGGGTTAAAGGCAGTAAAAAAGGCAGGATAAAGAGTCCACCCATGACACTGCATGACCAGAAAGTTTTATCCTGAAAGAACTGGAGTTCATTTTTCCTCAAAGGCATTTACCCCTCCCAGGAGGAGTCACAGACACAAGATCTGGCTGCAGGAGGGACTCAGGAACTTCACTCAAAGGGTTCAAATTTTTCCTTGTCTCACTGCAAATAACTTGACTCGTGGCTTTGGCTGTGTCAATACACTCCTGGTGTTCACCAGGAATGAAGAACATCTGCTACCCACTCAGGGAAGGAAGGCCTGGGATGGAAATTAAAACTTGAGCAGGTGAAACATCAGGACACAAGGGTAGCTCACAGCTCTAATTTCAAATAAAGCCGCTCAACTTGAAGAGCTTGAATTAAACTACTCTATGATCTTCTTAACACCCCTTGATTAGCAGCAAGGATTACTACCTCCTAAATAGTATTTCTTATCTAGCTTAATGTCAGCTGAAAGAAAAACACAGAGTAAAAGCTGATCAGTCTGTAAGAGGAAACCCAGGATTGTACACACTTTTCAGGATGCAAGCTGGATGCAGAAGCTATGACAGAAAATTGTCACTTTTTCTCCATTATCAGAAGCAAACAGGTGGGTGTGTGCTCTGATGGAGCAGCAGTGTGCACTTAAACAAAAAGTAGAGAACATCTCAAGTGTGTGTGAAAATATCAGCAGGAACAGTCTTTGCACCTTGAACTAAAGTGGCAGAAATAAATGAGCCAAACTTTTTTTTTAGGCTCGTTCCTGTGGGTTTTGTCTGTCTTAAATTAAAATCTGTCTGTTCATGAATTTATCCAATATTTACAAAAGCACCAATAAAACACTGTCACCCTTTCCCTGTGAGGGCCACCAGTGCCTCCTGGAAGGGCCACCCTGAACTCCCAGCACTCCACAACCTCGAGTGCATTGCAGGCTCACACTGATGATCTTCACTCCCTGAGTCTGCTCTTCCATCTCTTATGAGCCAAATGCTCTCTGTGCTTTTCTGAAAGGTGTTTCTGGGAAAAAAAATACTGAGTTGGGTTTAGTTCTGTTAATGCTGATGTAAATCGGGATTAAATTCACTGCCGACCGCCAGAGCAAAATCTTCTTTCACAATTTTCCCCTCTCATCTCCAAACCAAGTAAGAAGTGGTCCCTGTGCAAGTCCAGTTGCTTGTTTTGCATATTGACAGTGGTTTTTTCTCCCCTCCTGTCCTCAGCATGCAAAGCTGTTTCCACATTTCTGATGGGAAAGATTACAACCAGTCTGAACTGGGGAGCTCCAAATAATAAAATTCTTAGAAAATGAAGCGTAGCCTTCATTGTGTCTTATAAAGAAGTTCAAGCACTTCCTTTTCTCCTTTTTCTTTTTTGTAGAATTAAAAAACCCCAAACCCCTATCCTCCCCAAAGAAACCCCATTATCCTCTTCCAAGTGCCAATTACAGGAGAAAGTTAATAAAGGCTCCTGCAAACTTAATGGACAAAGAGACCATAAAGCAAAAGCAGAATGGGGCTGTGAGGTTTCATCTGCTGCCAACGACCATCCAACCTTTGCTATTATTGATGTGCTCGCACTGTATCAACGCTAAATCACCCAAAACCATTGCCTAACACAGCTCCTCCACTGGCCAAGTGTCCTTACAAGAAAACTTCGATTATCTGTCCTGTCTCCAGAAATCTTTTGAGTTTGTATGAGGTCAAACCGATAGATCCATGTGGATTCTTCATAAAAACCAATTCATGCAAAATTGGTAAGGCATCATTTTCTCAAAAGTTGATTTTTAGGTGCTTTAAATTTGGTGGTTCATCAGTTCATGCTGAAGAATAAAAAAGCCCTTTTTTCAAATTTTGTTGGGAACAAGAATAATGCAACTGAATTTAACTCTTGTAAATGTTCACAGACCACCAAAGTGGTGAAATCTTTCATAAAAGTATTAAAACTCCCCAAACTGAAATAGCCAGTAGAAATCTCTTGGACTTATGTCCATCCTTTGGAGAATGAAAAGTCTGATCCAATCCACTGTAATGTGAATTTCAGCTGAACAGCCAGCTACCATGGCTCTTCAGAGCTTACTGGATGCTGCATTTCAGCTACCAGGAAAACCTGTTGGATTTCATAATTTCCTTTTTCAAGCGGCAGCCCAGAGGACCAACAGTTAAACCAAGGAACCTCTGCTAAACAGAATAATGGAAATTAATTAATTAGCTTCCTTACAGTGCTTTGATAAATGCATTGAATAAATCCGAGCTGATTTATCAGTCAAGCGCCTTTGTGTGGTAGGCATTAGAATTATCTGTCATTAACCTCGTGTTGCTAATGAAGGTGCTGGGGTAGAGGAGCTGAATGACTTCCCAAGGTCACATCTGAAGCTGGCATTACAACTCAGGCATTTATCTCCGGTCATCAGAGATAATTTTTAAAAAAACATCAAAGGGATTTGTGAGGTAAAGATCATGACCTGGAAAGGCACCATCACTGCTCTAAACTCCGTTTCAGAAGGCAGAAAAAAAATTGAGAGATGACTGCTAAAAAGTTATTCCAGGGAAAAGACCCAGCCAAGCCTGGAGTGGTACCATCTGAATTCTGGTTTATTATATTGTTTTACCCCCAGAATCTGTATGACAATTTGATTTATTTTGGCCGATTCACATTCTAGTGAAGTGACACCTCACTCGGTGTTTCCAACAAAGCCTGTAGACAAATCTAGTTGCCAGTGAGCGTCTAGAAAAAGGACAGTCCATCTTTGTTGTTATTAATGTTATGATGGGAGGTGGGGAAGGGAAAATATTATATAATGAAAACAGCTTTTGAGAGAGGATTTAAATATTCTGCAATATGGACTATAAAAGCAAGTTAACCTCCGTAAGCCTCAAGCTGACAAAATATATTTTTAAAAATGTATTGGCTGTGCAAAGAAAATTCTGCCATTTGTATTCAACAAATATCAAGGAGGGCATTTTTTTCCCCTCAGGATGGTAAAATGCAGGTTTTGCATAAAGAAATATTAAAAAGGTATTATTTTTCCTTGACCTTTTGACAGGCTGTCTACTGAGCTCGGTAAGAAATTCAGATTGGATCTCAAAATTAATGATGAATACTACAGACTTTGCACAGCGCTGAACTGGCAGTGCCAGATTCCTCCAACATGAGCAAGAGCAGCTCCACGCACTTCAGCAGAGCTGTGTTTGCATATCTGAGCAAGCAGCTCTGGCCCCGTGCCTGGGAAAGCATCTTTCATTTCACAGTCACTTGATGATGGCTCATCTCTCAACCACACTTTACTATTTGCAAGGTACTTGACCCACAACACCAGAGAAAGCCCATCTGCTAAGATTCCATTGTGCACTAAGAATTAAAAATGATGGAACCATTTGAAGTGCAAAACGTCTCGTGTAGACGGGACAGAAATACATTCCAACTGCTTGTTTTCTTCTGCAGCCTGAGGAACTTGAAATCTGGGGTTAAAAATTCCACTTGCACTAGAAATTAATTTCTTCAAGATGCTTTTTACCTGAATCAGAAACAGTTCTTACAACTAAAAGGGCAGGATCCACCTGAAAGAACCCATCCTTGGGAAAGGGTCAGGATGCACCCACAAGCCAGTACCAGCTAGCAGAGACATAGAAGGATCAATTAAGAATCTTCTTCTCATAGTCTGGAACAACCCAAATGGAATAAAAATATTGGGTATTAGGCGTGGGACATATTGGTGCCATCATTGTTGCTTTCTTGGTGGGGTACACAAAGACAAGCACATGTCAAAAATCATTGGCCAACCTCCAGTTTGGTCTAAAATACAAATCTAATGTAATGTTTGGCTTGTAAAACCAAGACTAAATAATTAAAAATGCTCATTTTTTTTTGTTTCATGGAATCACAGAATGGCCTGGGTTACAAGGGACCTTCAAGACCATTCCATTCCACCCCCTGCCATGGCAGGGACACCTTCCACTGTCCCAGGGTGCTCCAAGCCATGTCCAGCCTGGCCTTGGACACTTCCAGGGATCCAGGGGAAGTTTCTCTGGGGGTGTCTGTTGCTCACAGTAAAAAATTTCCTCCTAAGATCCAACCTAAACTTTCCCTCTGACAGTTTAACAGCATTACAGTTCTTTCTTCTTCCCATTAAAGTTGTGGGTTTTCTGGAAGGTGTTTTTTGGCTTTTTTTTTTAACTACACCTCTAAAAGATATTTTTCCTCCTTTTATGCTATTACCTCTAATGATATTTTAAAAAATATTCACTTAGCTATTTTTAGCTTTTTAATAATGCTATTAGACCTGTCATGGCAACACTTGGCTGCAAATCTGTGCAGGATGTGGCCGCTGTAACGCTCACCCCACACATGTTCATTGCGTCTAACCCCACAACTTCACTGCCACTAGAACTATGAACATTATGGAGGGGTTTTCCATTTTTCTGGGTTTGTTTTTTTTTTCCCCTCTCTTTATATTCCTACCAGCTATTTCCCTTTTCATTGCCACAGCTCCAGTCACGAGGAGGCAGCAATAAATCTTGGCGTAACACACAGGGGCTGGGACTGAAGGTGGCTGACAGCCCTGTGCTCCTCTTGCACACCAAGGTAATAAACCTTGCTGTATTCAGCATTTTAGAGGAATTTTAGACCTCCAGGACCTTGCTTTGGGCACCTAAAAGTTAAGTACTACAGGAAACACCTGGTTCCCAGAGCAAAATGAGTACCTTGACTCCCTGTGCATGGCAAGAATGAGCTGCTCCAGTGTCCTGGGGTGATTTTTATGCTCTGTATTTTTTTCCTGTCGTCTGCTTAAGCCCAGGAATGGGTCCTGTAACCTTGAGCTAGCAGGGAGAAACCTGCCATGGTTTGTTTTTATCTCTTTGAGATAAAACACAAGGTTTTTTTGGTTTTTTTCTTCCAGTAGTCTGTCTAGCTGTGAGTTAGGACAGAGGTTTTTCTTTCCCCTTTCCACTGGGATTGCAGTTTTCTTTTGGTTTTTTTCCTTTGTTTGGACTGTTCGGCTTGTTTTTTCCCCTATACAAAAAAAAAATCAGACTATCTTTGGGGAGACAGTCAGTGGGACCCTCACCAGGAGCTGCAGGACCCTCCGGCCCAGCCGGACTGAACCTTTGGGAGGAGCTGAACCAGAGAAAGAAGAGACTCAAAAATCCACCTTCTTTCTCCACAGCAGAGAAGGTTTACTGTCTAATGTTACTCATTTTTTGTTTTGTTTTTTTTTGTGCCTGCATGCACCTTGCTTGTTAAATAAACAGTTCTTTTTCACTTCCCTCCAAGAAGATTTTAATTCTGAACCTTGGCTAGGGGGAGGGGCTGAAATTCTGCCTTTTAGAGGAGACACCCTTTCAGAGTCTCCTCCCAAAATTTGTCTCAAACCGGGACACGTGAAAAGACACACTCACTGCAAAAACACACCCAGACACTCATTTTAGCAGGAAACTGTCCAGATTTAGTCCATAATAACCAAGAAACCCTTACTTTTTGCCTGAGCTCAGGTTCTACAGAGTTAGGATGAGCCCTGTTTCAGCAGAAAACATTCAGAGGTGTAGTTCAGTACTTGTCACATCAGCAGTCCCCTAATAGCATTTCCCTTTGCTAAATGGCACATGGTGAAACAAGAAAGTATTTTGCAAAGGGGCTACAAAGCCTTCAAACTAATGCTAGTACAGAAAAATGCCACACAGTGTTATCAAGCAGATCCCAGAGTTATATTTGTCTTTAAAAACAGAACCATTTTTCATAACTCTTGGTCTGCTGGAGGGCAAACTGAGATGCACATTATCATCATTTTATTAAAAGTCCATTCAATGAGTATCCAAGGTTTCAGCCATTATATTTTATACTCCTTATGGTAGAATAAAGCTATTTCAATACTTGATATCATCCCTGAAGACTTGTAATTATCATTGTTGACTTTACACAGTGTGTCTCTTCAGAAACTACTACAAATATATATATTTATATATTAAATACAAACCTTACAAGACCATACATGTTCTTAGGGTCGTGCCTTCTCTGTATGTCCTTTTCCCCATTTTAGTTCAGACTGACAAGAAATTAAGTTGAGAGCAGTCCTTGGCCAGGACCTGTTTGGCTTTTTGCTTAACAGACATCCAGCTAAGTTGTACTGACAATAAAGCAGCACTGAAATTCACTTTTTGTCGCGCGTGTCTTTTGACAAACTGCAGGAAACACCATTTCCGCCATGCTCAATTGCTTTAATCAACTACCCAAACACAGCACTTCCCTCTGCCCGTCATCCAATCAGTTCCTGGGCAATCACCGGGATAATGTTGACTAAAACTCCCAAAACAACACCTCTAACATTTCATCCAGTTCATAACTTTCCTTACCTCTCCTGGAGGTGCCAGGTGGAAATCCGGCCATGCCAGGAAGATCACTCACCTCCACTAACTTGTTGGCGTGTTCACGGAAGACCTGAGCGTATTCCTTCACCTCCTTCTCGTTCCCGCTTTTGGCGGCCTCGATGAGAACCAGCAGCGGGACGTTGGTCTCCAGGAAGGAATCCGATATGTGATCCATCACTGCCTTCCGCAGCTGGGACAAGAGAGAGCACACCAGTAAGGAAAGGGCATTTATCAGCTCACAGTCCCGCTGTTCCCATTTAACCATCGATGCGTCGCGTCTCACAGCCACCGCGTGGGAATTTGGATTTTTTGATTTTTTTTCTCCAATATGTCCAGCATGCAAAATGAAAAACTTGAGGGCCTCAGCTCTGCAAAGCCCTCCTGGCATTTGTGCTGACATACACCTAATCCTGCCGGCCTGAAGGGATCCGTACAGAACAGTGGTGATAACTCACGTCAGACATCGCAAATTGATGAGAATTGAAACCTCCTCACTACTTGGAAAAAACCAGTTCAGCTCGCTAAAAAGCCAAATATGGATTAAGGAGCTTAACTTCAAGCAACTATTAAAAATATCAGCCTGAATATTTCCAAACCTTCTCTAATTCCTCCAGTAACAGCGTTCCATGCAATAATTAATATTTGGTGTAGCAGATGCCTTGTGCTTTGTATTCCCATTCAAAAAGCTCCAAGAGGTATAAACAGAAAAGCTTTTTAAGCATTTTCCAGGCAGATTAGAAAACATACTACAGTTTATTCCAAAGGAAGAAAAAACACGAGTTACTGAAGATTTAACACCTGTTAGTCCACATAAACATCTGCTTGAAACAGTACTACTGTAAGAATGATGTCACTAACTTCTTCTCCACCTTCTTAATGACCACTAATTAATGTCAAACTTCACTAAAATTTGAAAGACAGCCAGAAAGGTGAAAGAAATCTTAAATAATTCTTCCTGGAAGCTTAATTGCTCTGTAGGATTGTGCAGCAGAAACATCTTGATTATGTCTTCTGCGGCTTTTGGGTTGTTGAGAGTGAAAAACTGTGGGCTCCAACAGAAGCTGGGAGCTGTTCAGCCTGGAGGCCTGGGTAGCCGTTAGTGCCCTTAACTCCTGCATTTTTAGCTAGATGAAGCAGCCAGAGAGGTGATTTTCTCTATTCTGCAGTCCAGAGGAGAAAGCTTTAGCTACACAAGGTGCCATCACAACACCCAATCACACTGAAAGCTGCCCTATTGTTCGGCACCGCAAATACACCATCCAGGATGCATTTGCTGTTTGATGACAGCAATTCTCAGCTCCATTTGAATAAGGGGAAAGCTAACTTTGAATATTTTCATTCATTCCCTGAGCGGTGCAGCAAAAACAAGCAAAGCAAAGTAGCATATTTCTGCTTGCAGGAGGTATTCCTTTTATTTCCACCGCAGCTGAAGCAGTCGATGTATTAAGCAGCTCTCAATTCTCCTTAAAAATTAATTCTACTCAGATTCAACCTGGAAAGTTTGGGGTTTTTTTCCCCACTTTCAAAATGATTAAAGGCACTCAGAATAGCTAAGTCAGTAACACATACAAACAGGGGGAGGACAGAAGACACAAAGAAGAAAAGAATCATCTATCAGAGACCTGCCAAGAGTTTGGAAGCTGGTGTGTGTTTGCTACCACCTATTCCATTTCCATCTTGTTCTCTTCATTTTTTCTCTCATCAATCTGCTGCTATCCACTTGCTGACTCGTATTTTATTCTTGCATGAAAAGCTCTTTCAGACCATGCTCTGGGGCTGTTTGCACAGCGTCTCCCACAACGAGACCCCGATCCATGAACAGTTTTCATAGGGACCATCTCAATATCAATACTGATATTGCTCCAAATACATCCAAACATTGCAAGAAAAATAAAAAAAAATATTCACAGATGATAAGTGTCGGAGAATAGTGCAGCAGCACAGCACCCTGCATTCTATGGCTGATAGATTTTCAATCAGTATTTATATAAAGTTTTATATTAAAAATTCAGACACATGGTGGGATTCTTAGGGTTGTTTTGTGCGGGACAACCAGGAGTTGGACTCAATGATTCCTGTGGGTCCCTTCCAACTCAGGATATTCTGTGATTCCCTGTTAAATGAAGGGTTTCACCTATAGCCAGCATTAAGGGAGGAATACGGCCAGAGAAGGTGCATCATAAATTAGCAGAATTCCCCTCTGCAGACGTCCACCTCCCAGGGCTTGCTGGCAAACCCCAGGTCAGATGCCTCATTTGTGTACCCACAGTCAGACTTTGATGCCCATTGTGTACCAAAAAAGGCCAAATGGCAGCGTTTCCAAAGGAACACACAAAGCCTTTAAAAATCCCATGTGGCTCCATCTCATTCTCAGGGAAAAATCCTTAAAAAAAATCCACTTGCTCAAGTTCAGTATGTGCCAGCAAAACCCTGCTGTCCACTGCACTGAAAAAACTCACTTTAAAGGCTAAATGAGCAGCGACACTTTCCTGTTTGTCTCGTTCCATAAGGAGGGATCTGTTCCAGAGGTTTGTATTTATTCCATGAACAAGCAACTCAACTTTTAATCTAAGCTAATGTGGTGTTATAGATCGGGTTATAACAATATGCCCCATGGAATTGTAACAGCAGTCCCAGGATGTTCAAGCTTATTTTCATTGGTATTAAATATCTTCAGTCTACAGCCACATACCAGAAAAATCAATAAAAAGGACAGCAAGAGCATCAGCTAACCACCAATTTGGGGTTTACCATGGTAAATATACAGCAGAGTTCTTTCTGAATCAAAATGAATGTATAAAATGGATATCTCATTTCTAATGGTAACTGTGTGTTGTCCTCTGAGGTTCGTCATTGCAGCAGCTGAAAAAAAAACCAAACCTGGATTCTGACTGTCACAGGTTTAATAAATACAGAATTAATACATTCTATTTTTCTTCTGCTGTGTTAATCAGAGATGTCAGCAGAATATTTCTGGCCCCTCTTGTAAACAGGCATCATAATTTCTTCAGGAATTTGTTATCTGAGTTTTGGGACGCCCTTGCATTGAAGTTGAAAGGTAGAGTTAACGGGTTTCATGTATGCAGGAGACCACAAATTTTGCCATCCATCAGCACAAGCTATAAAGAAAGACTTGACAAAATCATTTGTTAAATGTGACAGGAGTGTGAAGGCAAGACATTCATCCCAGAGCTCAAATGGATACATGACAAGGCAATATTAATGGCACGAGACAAGACATTTAAAAGTCCTGGCTCACCATTACCAGTCTATTTGATCCAATTAGGGCCATTCATCAAGGTAAATAACTACTGGGAAACCAGTCCTGTGTGTTCCTGTGCAGGCTGCAACAAAGTCCAGCCTAAGTGATGGCTCGTGCACCCAGGGATTTCACTTTTACCCAGGGAATGTTGATGCCTTAAGACTCAGCTTTTATATTTTTCAGCCCCTGCACTGCTTTAGTGTGTAACTCTCTAACTCCAGATGGGCTGGGAGCTCCTGTTCTCACACTCTAGTTAGACAGAATTTCTTCTCTGGCCTGAAACTCAAAGACACCTCATTGTTCCAGGCCCCCAAATATAGAAACTGAGCCTCTAAAAAGGGGGACAGACTTGGGGTGAATTCCATCATCACCTGAAATTGTCATTGGAGAATTAACCCTGATCTGTAAATTGATCAAAACTGATAGACGTGTAGAAAACTCATGACCCAGGGTCCATCTTGGGTGTGGCCTCTCCTGGAGAAGGCTTTGACTGCCTGAGGTGTCCCTATTGAAGGCCCTTCAATAAATCCCCATTTTATTCTCTTCATCTTGTCTGGCCTCTGCTCTAGGAAGCCTCTTCAAGGTATCAACGTCAGCTCAGAAGGGAATGGGAGAAGGCCGTGACTTGAATTTGAAAGGTCAGAGAGCAAGCAGGGAAAGCACCTCGTGGTTTATTCCCAAACCAGCACGGGAGCTGTGCTCACGCACCTGCACTAACAAATGTCTTTGCAATGCCTTAATTTATGCTGCGTTCTGAGGGAAATATTGTGACACACGCTATTACTCATAAGACAACGCTTCAGGTTTTTTCCCCCACCACTGGAATTTAATTTAGAGGTGAATTCAAAGCATGAATTCCACTGCACGAAACTTCATTTATTAGAGGAGGAGGCACGTTAAATTAAGCTCTTGCTTAATTCATTTTGTCAGGGAGAAAACGTTATTAATGAACATAAAGCTAACAGATTAATAAATTTGCCAGACCAACAAAAAATATAGAAGGAAAACATCAAGACCTGCAAATATTTTTGAAAGCATGGATGGTGTACCACAAGGCTGATTTTATGTCTTTCCAGTTCAGTCAGTTTAGTCGGTTTATGGTGCACAGTCAAGTGGCTGTTTTTGATAGCATCATGTTCTCCTGTTCTAAGCACTATTTAGGGCTGGTTTATCCTTGTCGGTTCACAGCCATAATTGAGCTCAAAGAGGTTAAATGCCCACCAAAATGATGTTTTCCATGGCTATGTTACAATTTCAGAAGCAAACTGTCTCAGTGCTACTTACAGTCTAGCAAAGAATTAAATGTCTAATCCTGACACTGGAAGGTAAAGCCACAGCAGGAGATTAATGGCTCCAACAGATTGTTAAACTTTATAAAAGCTGCCTGGAACAAGAGTTTACCGAGGAGCACCTTATTCACCATTTCCCATTTAACGCACGGTGCAACCCAGCTGCAGTTTGCACCTGCAGAGCGCTCCCAAGCAGGCGTTAATTCAACAGAAAGGGAGGAAAATAAAGCCTCCCCCGGTGCAGTGAAGGTGTGTCAGCTGCAGGACGCTGTGAAATTGGGTTCTGGAAAAGCAGGCAGTGGCCATTGGAAGCTGCTGCAGTACGGTGCTAGAGAGAAAGGCTCATCACACAAGGATGGGACCACAGAACGACAGCTGGGGGGATGGGGACAGTAATGCCACCAGTTATATCTTGGCAGATGAAACAGCAACAAGATGAACACTTAAAACGTGTATCACACTTGGACACTCCAACTACAGATTTATGGAATCTATTAAACAAATATATTTCAGCCTAAGATAAAACAACCAGGAAGAAATGCTGTTACAAAAAGAGGTAATGCTTCACAGAATTGTGAAATGACCTGGACCTTAAAGCCCATCCAGTGCCACCCCTGCCATGGCCAGGGACACCTTCCACTGTCCCAGGGTGCTCCCAGCCCCATCCAGCCTAGCCCTGAACACTTCCAGAGATGGGACAGCCACAGCTTCTCTGGGCACCCTGTGCCAGAGCCTCCCCACCCTCACAGGGAAGAACTTTTCCCTACACTCTAATCTCAACCTGCTTTCATTCAGTTGGAACTTCTTAATTTTTCCAAATGTGAGCTTTCCTCTCTCTGCAGAGAAACTACCATAATCAGGAAAGGATTTTGGGGTGAATTTACTGATAGAAAGGAAGCTGAAGTGACAATTCTTGACCAGAAATTTGCAAGAGTAAGAAACACACACAAAACCATTCTTCCTAGGCATAGGCCACTACAAAGGATTGCTCAAAATGGCACATGGCCCGAAGCATGGAAGAACCCAGTTACCAAGTGCTTAGGTACTTAATCCCCATTGATTTAAATTTGTCTGTTTGTTTTGGGGTTTTTTTGAGGGCCTAAGGTGGGTGGTTTATCAATTTTCATGACAGAAAAATTTTATACAGCCTTTTCAAAAAAACATTTTTCAGCGAGAGCAAGCCTCAGGCTTGCCAACAATATTAGTGCAGTTAGGTAAAAGCAGAGAAAAAAAATCTGTGTTTGGGGGAATGATAACCACATACCCCTCAAACATGTGAGGATTATCAGGGTATGAACTCTGTCTTTTGTGTCTGGATAGAATAATAAAAACCCAACTCCAATGGCAGTGCTGGGATTCTACTAAATATTTATTATTTCTAAAAATAAAGGGCATTAACAGGTAGAGGACAGCAGAGAGATTCCCATCAAAACTGTGGGGAAAAACAGAAATTCAGGTAAGAACTGAACAGACAGTGAAAAGCATTAGTGAAGTCAAAAAACCCCAGAAGTGGAAAGACAGTGATTAACTTCTGCATTCTGTATGACCTGCGAGGGCAGAACTGGGATAAAGAGAATGTGGAAGGATGAAATTGCAGAACAGGAAATTACACGCAGGAACAAAGAAGGGAAAGACTATAGGTTATCCCAGGAGAGGAAAAAAAAGGGATAAGACTTTGCAAAATAACCTTGTGAAAACTGAAGAGCACCGTAAAGTGTCAAAAATGTCACCAGAACTGCAAACCTAAAGGGTCTGATGTGAAAGAGGTGTGACAAAGAAGAGGGTATTGAGGAAGAACAGAGATAATGGATTAAAAACTCACAGATTAAACAAAGAACTACAACATATTGTGTAGCATCATATACTGTCTCAGGCCCTGTTGAAATGATATTTAGGTAGAGTGGCTTTCAAACTTTATGGGGTTTTTTAAACAAATACAGTAAATTAAATTAAAATAATGAGGGAAAAAGCTGGTTTGGGGAGATGAAAGGGCTATCTGGTCAGGATGGGAAGGAAATGTTCTAGGAAAACCCTCAGTGGAGTTATCCTCACTATGAGCACTGAGACCCCACAAGCCTTACAGGTTTCATACAATAAATGTCACACGTGTCACATGTGCAGTCCCACCCACCCCAGCTGCAGGAACAGCCTGGCACAGGAAATATTGGCATCAGCTGCTCCCAGACCTGCAGACTGAGCCCCTGGAAGCTGGTGACAGCTCTTGGGTGGACCTGTCTGTTGGAGTGTTGGAGCAGCTGAAACCAGACTGAAAACTGATTCTGTGCTGCAGAAATGGATTCTCATCGTGCTGTCCAAGAGTCACCCGGAGTCACGAGCGGATCCTGCCCCATGGGAGAGATGATTGATATCTGATACTATCAGTGATCATCCAAACCCTTCAAACAGCCCTTCCAGCAGCAACAGCACAGTCTGGGGTTTGGTTTTGGGTTTGTTTTGTTGCCTTTTTCCTCATTTTGTTCATACTTTGTTTTCTTCTCCTTTGCAGTAATTTTTACACAGGGAGAACTGCAAACAAACCCTTGTATATCTGCTTGCTTAAGAACAAGTAGAACATAACATTAAAGATATTTCGTAACACTTAGAAATGGAGCTAGTGAACAGAATTAATGTCAATTAAGAAACAAATGTCATGTTGAAATCCCATTTGGCAATTAAACTCTATGTACTTTGCCATTGCTCATAAAGGCATTAGGAAAATGGAATTATGGAAGTTTTGGAAAAGGATTACGTTTTCCTCCACATTTATAGTGCTCCCTACCTCATGCTACTGCTTTATGGATAACGAACACCAATATCTGAAGCTGTTGTTAGGAATCCAAACTTTCAGAAGTTCCTTTTGCTGATGTGACTGAAGGTTGTTCTCGAGCTGACACTACAGAACAGTGAAAGCTTCTTAATGTAAAACTATTATCAACAGAAATCTCTTGAAATATATTCCTGGTGTGTTTTTTGTCCTTTTTTTTTTTTTTTTGTCTAGTTTGAGGTGTTTTTTATTTATAATGTAGCAACATCATACACTTCCACTGAGCTTCCCCCACATTCACAGCGTCTTTCATCAAGAAGAGTTTTAAAAACTCCCTACTTGTTCCTCTGCAGCGATTACAGAGGTAGGCATCTTCTAAACACAGAGAGTTGTTGAAATATCTGAGGTTTTATGAAGGCTCATTATTTGAGGAATAACACACAAACTACGTGCAGGAATCTCTCCCAAGGCAACAGAGATGTCACTGAGTTCTGCCTCCTAATTCTTCACGAGGCACTTTGAAAGGCCAACCCTCTGCTCACAACTTCAATTAATAATAAAAAAAAAAATAAATCAAGTCCCTATTTCAAAAAGCAAAAGCAGCCATAGTTATTACACCGTGGCTTTTGCCAGGAAAAAAAAAAAATCCATCATGAGTCTTATGTTGCAGATCAAAGTTTCCTTGGTTCGATGAAAATGTGCAACACTGCAGCCTCACCCCAAACTACCTGATATGGGCAGGGTTTCCTGAAATATGGCACCATATGTGCATCAGTAAACATTATGTGTAGAGTAAATTAAACCAAGCCTTCTAATTAGGCAGTAAGGAAATTACTGCAGAGCTGAAAGAGTAAATCAGCAGTATTAAAGCACTCTCCATTTCCTCTGGAGCACTTCAGAGCACCATAAAAGCCTCAATGTCACAGTGATAAACACCTACAAGTGCATTTTGAGGGAGACAAAGGCATGTGCACTCAAAGAAGTTCAAACCAAAACTCTTACTGATTGCAATTCAAATAACAGTGCAAATTCTTTAATTTTTTACATCAGATTTTTGAAATTTTTTCTGAAAGTGTCCTTTCCTGAAGTAAACACACCAGTTATTCTACCAAATGGGAGCAGACAAAAAGTGGAAGCAGTATTGATCAGCATGCCAGGGGCTCACAATTCTTTCAGACCACGCTGGTGACATTCAATCCCTATTCCTGTGGCCATAAATTCAGCAGAAGCTGAAGGAGCAGAGGACTTGATCAAGTGGAGCATTGCTGTCTCTGCCTTCTGAGCCAGTGTTACAGCGGACTCCTGCCTAACGCCTTTGTACAAGCTGCAGAACCTAGAAAAGAACTGCAAATCTAGAAAAGAACTGCAGAACCTAGACAAGAACTGCAAACCTAGAAAAGAACTACAAACCCAGAAAAGAACAGCAAACCTAGAACAGAACTGCAAACCTAGAAAAGAACTGCAAACCTAGGAAAGAACTACAAACCTAGAACAGAACTGCAAACCTAGGAAAGAACCACAAACCCAGAAAATAACTACAAACCTAGAAAAGAACCACAAACCTAGAAAAGAACTACAAACCTAGAAAAGAACCACAAACCTAGAAAAGAACCACACACAATGCAGTGCACCCCTATTAAATGAAAACAGGGCATGAAATGCAGCACAGGCACAGGAAGAAGTCTGTATCAGCATTTGACAGGCTGCTTTTGGGAAGCCACCTTCCAGATTTTCACACTCAAGAGCACAGGAGTCACTGCAGGTGAAAATGAAACCTATTCAGCAACAAGGGAAAGGTGCTGAGTTTCTAACAAGCAAGAGCTGATGCCACAGGTGGCCTTAGGTTCGAAGAGGTTTAGATTAATTTGTGGCTGGCTCCTTTTAAAAAATGCTGGATTTGTGTCAAGATGCATTTTCCTGCACCAGAATGGGGCAATCTCAGCAATAACGCTGCACTTCCCCTTGGAAACAGCCACAAACTCCTCCCTGGGAATACAGCACAGCCTCCTGAGGATCATCTGTTTACGTGTGACCTTGCCTCAACTCTGTCTTTGCAAAATAAATCTTAATCAACATCCCTGCAAGACTAAATTCTGAAGTTACGACCTCCTTGGATGTTCTGCTACTGCTTCACACGTGCATGAAGTTTTGCACGTTCAGGACACTGCGTCTACCAGCTCTCACAGTGTTGTGAGAGCTCAGGAAGGTTGTGACCCTTTCATTCTCTGTTTTCTCCCCCTCTTTAAATTATGCAGACCTTGAATTTTAAAAAGCCCCTTTCTGGATTTATAACCTCACCCAGTGCCCTCTTGTTGGCACCAAAGGGCACATCAGAACCTGCTTTTGTGTTATTGAGCGGGAGAAGACACTTCCCCAGCCCTCCCAGAAATGCACCAATTGCTGCACCAGTGACTGGCTCTGTAGCTGGAAACTCCAAGGACTCTTCACACAAACCAACCTTTAGGCTCTTATTTTGGGGGCCTAAATTAGGAGCAGATTGTTCATGACTCCCTATGCACAAAGAGTTTATATAAAACACATCCTTGAAACCCCAAATTGCCCTTCAGAGATGAACTCCCCAGTGACTGCAAGGGAGGCTGAAGGCAAACCCCTTCCTTAGATCACCACCTGATTTCCATCACTGACCCCAGCTGGGGTGAATTCTCAGAGTTCCCTCTTTCCTCTTCCCCCTGCCCCCTCAGTAGGAGTTTTTTATTTCTCTGTGTGTGCTCTTCATTGTCTTTGGGAAGCTGAAACGAGTTTATTTAATGTCTATTAAGTTTGATTAGAATTGGGTTCACTGTTTTCCACTGAAGATTTTATTTTGCTTTCTGAGCCCTTATGCTTCCTTTGGGCTTCTATCTTAATATTCAGATGCTGTGAACCTCCTAATGCTGCTACAGGATGCCTCAAGTGAGGTAGCTTCACCTTCAGAAGCAACTTTATTTTCTGTGCTTCAGATTATCCTTCCAAAACTGGACAGTAGGTCTTGCTTGTCCTCACAGAACATAGTAAAGAGAGGATAAACAAAAAAAATTAAGTCTGTTAATCATGATTCAGAGCACCAAGATTTAATTTCTAGGTGCTGCTGGCCCTCCCTCCAGCATTTGCAAGTCTGGTCTGTGCGTGAGACAGCAGCTTTTGCAGGAAGGTGATGATGGGATTTCCTCTTTTGGAGGAAGTCCTGTGTTTTCCTCAAAGCATTTCCATTTTTCCATTCTGTAAAGAAACAACCTATGCATGCACTGCCAGGAAAACCAGGCCTGCACAAATGATTGTAATGAATATGCATGAGCTATAACCACACACGGTGCTGGGTGACAGTGCCGGGGGTGTGTTCGGAGGAGCCATCCCCACGCGAATAAAGCAAATCCCCGTGCTCTGATCTGCCTCTGAAGGGTCTCTGGGCTCTGTTTGGGGCGATTCAAAAGGAACCGTGTTCTAAACGATCAGCCAATTATTGAAAAAATAAATTAAAAAGGTGACAATCAGAGACCAAATTGGCCATCTGCCAAATAAGCTACAAAACCAAGGGAACAGCTCTGGGTGTTTGGCTACATGCTGGGATAGCCAGAGGCACATCCCCCAGGGCTCCTGCCGCAGATTTGATCTCCCCCGGGTGTCAATCAGGAGCTTTTGCTACTTTAATCCAATCCTGGGCTCTGGGGTCCCTCTCCCACCCTCAGGTACGCCCATTTGGGCTGGGTTGATTAATTCTGCCCACTCAGAACGCCCTGAATTATGAAATTAATTTTGATTGACATCCTGATTGACACCCACAGAAAAGTTTCTGGAGGAACCCTGGGTTCGGCCATTTGTTCCCGTTTATAATAATTGAACATAGAAACCAATTCCAAATCCAAACCCTTATTTCAACCAGACAGCCAACAGGTGGAAAAACAGAACTGAGCAACAATATAAAACAGGACTGGGGTGATACATTTCTTAAACATTTATAACCCATTAACTTAATGAATTAATTTCAACAACGTGAAAGCCAACTTTTTAATATTTGTAACAAACCCTATCCCAGTCAAATCCAGAACAGTGGGAACACTCAGACAGCTCTTTGGGGGAATCCTAATTTATTTAATCTATTTGACTAATGCTACTCATAAGGGGTCTCCTGCCACCTGGAACACCTGCCTGGTGCCCGGGGCCCGTCTCGGGGCAGCCTCCTGGAGACGGTCGAACCTCCTCGGTCTCCTGGGCACCGTCTCCACCACCACGCTCGGGCTTGAGTGGAGAGATTCGAGCCCACAGACTGAGAATGTGCTGTAAGTGTCTATCCATAACCTAACTGACATTGTACGGCTTAGCTGCCATCAAATCTGCTCCAACAGAACATCCTTAAACATCCTTTCATTCTAGGTGTCCCGTCAGCCTAATTCCATGAATTAAAATTCATGCTTTTTATTCTCCGAGTCCCTCTAGAGTCTATGCCAATTTTTGGCAGGCTTCAAAGTGCTAAACATTGTTTTTTTACCCTAAATAGCATTCATAAACAGCAATACAAGTTAATCTGTGTGGAAGTGAGTGACATTAGGAGCAAAGGAGACATGCCGCTGCTCAGGGGCTGGGACAGACACAGAGAGGTGACAAATAAGCCTCAGAAGGTGCTGAACCTGGGGTCCAGTTCAAACTGGTGTAACCCGTACAAAACAAAGGGCACCCAACTCAAGTCCTTTCAGGGACCTGTGGAGTTGATAAAAATCGAGTACGATCAAGGCGTTGTCCCCAAGGTCTTTGTTTTACCGAATTTGCAGGAATAAATTACAGGAGGAGTTTGTCTCATCAACCTTTGACCTTTTGACTTGCAGCCTGATACAGCTGCTGAAACAGCAGTCAGGGGTTTAATGATCATTGTGGGTGCCTTCCACCTCACGATATTCTGTGACTAGAAGATAATACAATAATTGGAGATTGCAGGGAGGGACGTTAGGAGAATGTGGCTGATAACAGACTGATGAAAATCATGCCCACAGTCCACCAAGTGTCTTACAAAGGTATTTGCAAGAGCACAGCATTGCACAGGAGAATGCAAATGACTGATCAAATATACATAAGGGTCATGGAAGGGATGTACTTACTGCATAATACATCAAGAATTGATTAGAGGCATAAAAAGGGCAAATATGACCTGGATATGTAATTTTTTTTTTTTTTTTAGTTTGGCTTCTGTGAAATGTGTGCTTGGTAGGAAGACACCACAGCAGAGTCACTATTAATATTAATATTAATTCATGCCTGAATGGCCAAACCTGATCCTGAGTACCCCAAAATGTGTCACCATTCCTGGGATATTGATAATGGCTATTGGGAAAAGCAGACACTGAAAAGAAGCAATCAATATCCTAACCCATGAGAAAGAGGGAGAACTCATCCAAAGCAAGGCAGAAATCTTGGAAGTTCCTGTCTTGCAGCTTTCAGCTTATAAATGAGCTCAGATGGAATCAGGAGTAACAAGGACAGACCCCAGAGACACCTGACAGCCATTTGTGGGAAATCCCATAGGAAACAAGCTCCCTGCCACTGGGAAATCCCGCAAGGGTTTGTTTAGGAACAGTAGCCTGCTATAGTTACACAATACCAGTGTTACTGCAGTTGCAGGTAGAGGAGAACAGAACCACACTCTTGGCTTTGCTTTGGCCTGGTTTGCTGAGGAAATGATGCTCATCACAGTAAATCTGCCCACTTTTTTTTCAAACATATTTCAATCTGTTGGCCAATTTTAAAACCATCTGACAGAGAGAAAAGGTCCTAAGGATGGTGACGAGCTGGAGTTTGATGGAAAACTGTCTGGGTAGGAGAACAGTGACCCAAATCCATGTGGTGTGGAGGGAAATTTGTTGTTTGAGTTCAAAAGGTGGTTGGCAGAGTGCCCACACAGGGACCAGCTGAGCAGGAGCCAAAACCAGCCCATCCTCCTCTGCATTCACCTGGAGAAACAAATGAGCCTCAGATGATGAGGAAGCAGCAGAGAGAACATGGGGCTGAGAAAATGAGAGGAAACATGAGAATCAAGGACCTCATAATCAATGAGATTATTCCTGTAGAAAGCCCTATGCAAACAGTACAATTCTATAAAACCAGACTTCATTAATTTACCTGTTCCCACTTTTGTTTTTCAGTCCTGTGTCTACACAATATGGATTGCTCAGAGGTTTCTAGGATGTTGTCTGGAGAAGACAATCTGAGAAGAGAACACTTTTGAGAAAAAGAAATGCTAAAGTGGAATATTTGCCTCAGAGGGCGGTGTGAAGAATTCTTTTTTCCATATTCAAAATCACCATCTCAGCTACTACCTGTATGTAGCACTAACAGGATGTTGATGATATTCTGCTTTTTGTGGTACCTGTCCAAAAGGCTGAGCTGGATTTTACCCACCAACCCAAAGTCTAAGGCCATAAAATTATCATCAGGTAGCAAAAAAATGCCTTTTGATAATGCACATACCAACTTAGATATCCAACAGGAGGATTAATTTTTATTAGGCATCCATTCCATTAAAGCAAAAGCTCAGGACATCAGTCTAAATGTTCAAAAGTATTTATCAAAATGTAGCTGGTATTGCAATTATTTCAGGACTTTTTACTCCACAATTCCTATGAATATATTTTTAAAACAGTTTTGTTGCCTAAAACTGCAAGGAGAAGCAAAAATCCAACTTTAAGAAAAACACAGTACTTTTAAATTTTTGCGTTATTCTAATTTCAGATGAAATCTGAATATTTAAAACCTAGCAAAATGCTTTGAAACAAAGGAAAATCTTCTTGGCCATTGTAAAAATGTGGGTTTAATTTTTAATATTTATTTATATGCAAATATTTATATTTACAATGCTAGGCTAAAAATAAATTATTAACTTTCAAAATGAAAACTGGAAACTATTGGAAAAAATCCACACTAGACTATTCAACGCTCTCAGGCTTCTTTTTTAATGTAATTTTTTCTATTACTTTCAAAATTAAACTTCTGGATAATTTCTGAAGTTTTTGAGTTTTTAAGAAAATGGTTATTTTTCTGTGGAGTATTTGTTTCATGCAGTATTTCTAAGCAGCTTTAGTAATAACATAAACGTCGTCTGTAGGAGTTGGATGAACTGTCCTTAACATGAGAGCATCATTTCCAGTATAAACTGAGAATTGCTGGTGAAAAAAATTCTTATTTCTGGACAATTCCTTCCACTTGGAGGCAAGTGAAGTCTTGAATGGGCAAAAATGCAACAGTGCAGTGCATTAATGGCAGCACAGACAGCTGCTGTTTGGGGGAAAACAACTGGCTTTGGATATTCCACCTCGAGTGGCTCGCGCAGAGCGAACCAGCTCAGCTTGATGTCATTTTGGTTTTTGCCTTTTTCCTTATCTATTCTCTGTATTCTCTCCACATCTATTTGGAGCTCTGTAGCTCATTATTGCATCAGTGGCTGATTTTCCCAGGAGTTTTCCAGGCCCTTTCCCCGGGCAGAAAGACAAAACAAATTCCAGGACCCCTGTGCTGTCCTGGTTCTCCCTGGCTACCAAGGTCTGTGAGACATTTTCATAACCAAAGCACAGCCAGCACCAAGGGGGGCTCCAGAGAAGGGGCTGCACCTGGGGGGGACTTGCATCACCACTTGTACTCCTCATTGGTGCTTTTTTGTCAATTATGCTCATTTACCAAACTTATAAAATTGTGTGTGCCCCTGTCGGGGGGGCTTTTGTGGCCACTCTTCCATAACTGCCCCTGGAGGCCTCCAAATAAAGATCCACCTTTATATCACCTCCTGTACTAAAACTGTCTCGAGTTTCATTTCCAGGTTGGGAAAAAGACAATGAGCTGCTCAGCCAGAACAGGACACAGGGGTGGCAGCAGGGCCCTGGCGGGTGGGACAGCAGTGGTGGTGACAGCACAGGAACAGCACAGGGCTGCTCCTCTCTCCCAGTGTCACCACAGAGCTGCAGCTGGAAGTGCTGGGGGTGCCTGCTGCTTTGGGATTACCTGAGCATTTGAACCCTAGGGTTGGTATTTCTCTTTCCTCCGCTGGAGGAAAAACAAGCAAACAAAATACCTGGCATCAACCAGCACCTGCTGCTGGCCTGGCTTGCTGCACCACACAGGGAAAGATGCCTTTGTTTTGCTTTTACATTTTGTCTTTTTCTTTTTTTTTTTCTTTTTTTTAATAACTACAGACTTGCATACCGGGGGAAAAAGAGATCCCAAATCTTGCCAATTGGCACAACTTATTATCAGACACACGCCTTTCTCCAGCTTGGTCCAAATGAAAGGCTGGCAAAGCTGGGGCTGTTCAGCTTGGAGAAGAGAAGGCTTCCAGACCTTCCAGCACCTTCCAGCGCCTAAAGGGGCTCAAGGGAGCTGGAGAGGGACTTTTGGAAAGGGCATGGAATGACAGGACAGGGAGAATGGCTTCCCACTGCCAGAGGGCAGGGTTATGGAATCACAGATTTTTAGGGTTGGAAGGGACCTCTGGAGATGATCCAGTCCAACTCCCCTGCAAGTCAGGGTCACCTGGAGCAGGTGAGACAGGAATGTCCCAGAGAGGGAGACTCAACACCCTCCCTGGGCAGCTGTTCCAGTGCTCTGCCACCCTCAACATGAAGAAGTTCTTCCTCGGGGAACTTTTAGTTAATGGCCATTAGTCCTCGTCCTGTCACTGGGCACCACTGGAAAGAGTCCGGCACCACTCTGTGACCTCTGCCTTGGAAATATTTATATGGATTGATGAGATCCCTCTTATTCTTCTCTTTTCCAGACTAAACAGGCCCAGCTCCTGCAGTCTCTCCTCATACGAGAGATGCTTCAGACCCCTCATTACCTTTGTGGCCTCTGCTGGACCTTCTTCAGTAGCTCCTTGATTTTATTGTACTGAGGAGCCTGGGTTAGATTTTAGGAAGAAATTCCTAAATTCTGGTGAGGCCCTGGCACAGGGTGCCCAGAGAAGCTCTGGCTGCCCCCTGGATCCCTAGAAATGGAAGGTTGGATGGGGTTTGGAGCACCCTGGGACAGTGGAAGGTGTCCCTGCCCATGGCAGGGGGTTGGACAGAGATGGGTTTAAGGTCCCTTCCAAGGCAAACCATCCTGTGATTCTCTGTAAATCCAGTGAGGAATGGCAGCTCTTAGCTACGGGCTGGGGAGATGTGTCAGCTCCAAGAACTTGTTCAGTCTGACTTAGGTTGACGTTCTCACTGGCAGTTTATAGTAAGACATATAATTAGATCTCCATAATAGTTTCCCAATTCCCAGGAGAGTTTAAATGATGAGTTTAAAAGATGTAATTCCATCAGAATAAGAAAATATTGAAGTGACTGTGAACCGTGAGGCGGAATTTTAGCACTGTGTATTCCATCCACAATCATTTCCCATGTCTGCAGATAATGAAATCAAACCTCAGAAATAAAGAGCTAAGTGACCTGGGGAGAAAAGGAAAAGCCAGTCTTCGGTGGGTGATTACTGAAGACTTGCAAAGGAGCCTGACTACCAACTGAAAAAAATAATTTAAAAAAATATACATAGATATAGATATAGATAGATATATTCTTCATCACCAAAACTTATGTTGTTGGTTATCTAGCTTTATGGTGTTAACATTAAACTTCCAGAGTCTGAAGAGCAAGCTTTAAAAGGGATTCATTAAAAACAAAAGGCGTGACGATACTGAAAAGTAGGTTGTTTCTTCAATGATTCAGCCCAAAACAGAAAGAGTGAAGTCGTGGAACTCTGTAACCTCCACTGCAGCTCATTTCCTCTGGATCTTCAGGCCTCTCTCCCCTGCCATTACACCGAGCCCTCTGTGAGAGGAATTTCACACCCTGGAATTCAGCAGGGAGAGCCCAGGCAGGGCTGGGCAGGCACTCACGGGGACACTGCTGATTGTGCGTGTGATGAAGCAGAGCACTGATTATGATTCTGAAGGACCACGATTTACAGTCAGAATTCACATTGCTGAGAGCAGACTCCCTCTATGTCTGAGCAAAACCCAGCACAGTTATGATTTAACCTTGATTAGTTTACTAGCAACTGCCACAATGTAATAAACATTATACCTACGTGATTAACTTCCGTAAATATCAGGAACTGTGTTAAAAGCTGCATCTCCAAGCAGGAAAACACGATATCTGTGCTTGGCTTTTCCCACATCCAGAGTTCCAACCTCTCTGAGACGGAACATTCCACGGGGGTGAAGATACACGAGAAGCACTCAGCTTATTAAGAAAGGTGCCATTTTTGCATCACGTTTCAGAGTAAATTTGGCTTTAGGGATGAGTAATTCAGGCAACTGCTGAGAGCCTCACACAGAACTCACTCGTGTGTTAGTCTGCTACTTCCTTGGAGCAGCGAGAACAGAGGTGGGAGGCAACACATGGTCCCAGCTCCGCTGCAGAGCCGAGGATCCCACAAATCTGGGGGTCAGAGCAGCAGAGCTCTGTCTTCTGTCATTAGCTGAGCAGCAGATGTGACGCTAGGCTTTGCACAGGACACTCGCTGATTCACGTTGTCTGAGGGCCGCTGCAATAGGTTTGGTATTTGGCAAAATAAGCTCTGAGAAGAGCATCTTCAAACTCATCTGCTGATGGCTAAGAAGGAAGAGCTGGAATGAGCGGGGTTGGAGCAGTGCAGAGCACTGATTTCAAAATGCCCGCAGGGGCCACTCTTTCCGAAATTATCCTGCTGCAAAGAGGGAGCTGAAGGGACACTTAAATCTTCACCTAGTTCGGCAGTTTTCTGGATTTTGGATCATTTTCACAGAGGCCAGGTAGAATTTTCATCATCATCATCATCATCATCATTAATAGTAATAATACTAATATTATTAATAATATTGTAAAATTTTTACAGAAAATGCAGAATTGGGATCATCTCAAAAAGAGAAAAAAGAGGTCAAGAGAGGCAATCTGTCCTGCCTTAACTTAAAGGTGTAAAGAGAAACCTACAGAGCATTTCTCCCCTTTGGTTGCCAATCTCCTTTCACTTCTTTTCCATCTCAAGCTTTTTAAATCAACCTTTCAGTCTTACTCCAAAGCACAATGATAAATGTAATGTAAGAAAGCCAACCTTTATGGTTTAAAGTAGGTTTTGTAGTTATTCATAAAATCATAGGATGGTTTGGGTTAGAAGGGACCTTTAAAGGGCATCTGGTTCACTTCGCTGTGCCACGGGCAGGGCCATCCTCAATGAGATCAGGATGCTCAGAGACCCATCCAGTCTGGCTTTTAGTGTTTACAGGGATGGGGCATCCACCTCTCTGGAAAAACTGTGATTTATTCTGACTTCCTGTATCTTCACAGGATCCTTATTTAATACCTTAGAAGTTCTCTTTGAAAATATTCTGCTCTTGTAATTTTTTCTTTTTCATATTCTGCTCATCCTTCCTGTTACCTCAGGGAGAGTATTCAAATAGAACACAAATAAGCACATATGCCAGTGTTTTTATCACTGGGGTTTCTGGGCTGCCAAAGCAGGGAAGGTCTGGACAATCTGCCTCCCCTCCCACATGGAAAGACCATTGGGGGTTACACTTGGAATGCATTTCTTTCTCCTTTTATTTTTTTTTTGTCTTTGCTTAATGTCATGTGCAATGTAAGGTCCTATCTGAATGAGGACACCAGTTCTTTATACCTCCACATGTGGTGAAACCAGTCTGAAGCTGGAAAATGATGATTTCCTTGGCAAATCAAGAAGCATTTTTAAAAGCATGGCTCACCTGTCTTCGAAGGTCTCGTGTTTTCTTGGTCATCTTGTCAATGGCAATGTTGAGTGGGTCCCCCTTCTCCTTCCTTCCAGTCTGTTGAAAAACCAAAATTTTAGAGTTAGAGAAAAAATGCTCCAGGTAATATCAACTTTAAAAAAAAAATAGTAAGGATTAATCAAAGGAACTTTTTGCAGCTTTTTTTTTGTTTGCTTCCACGGAGTTGTTATTTCCCAAGGAAAGTTTTTAAGGTGTTTATGTGCGGGAGGCACAGAAGATTATTTTAAAACAATCCTAAAGTGATAAGAACAAAGATTAAAGTGACTCACCGGAGAGTTCAGAACTTTTCCACCACTAAATTATGTGCATATATTATAGCTAATACTCCAAAAAATCTGGCAAGACCTTTCACTATAAAATGAATATTAAGGGTTTTTAATCTCCATCCTGCCAGGCACTGGGAATGTTAAACATGATAATAAGCAGCAACACAGCTTGAGGACAGAAGGCAAATGGTCCCTACGCCTGTAACAGGAATCATATTGGCAGACATTAGGTTCAGAATAAAGGAGAACTCCACTTAAAACACTTTCCAGCAGGAAGTCTCAAAGCAAAATTCCTCACGAAGATTAAAAAGGGGGAAAAAAGCCTTTTGTGGCTCATAACCAATGGGGGGAAAATACATTTTTTTAGGTTCAATGGCACAAAAAGCATTAAGTGACTTTGTCAGCTGTATTACCTTTCTCTTAAGAGAAAGCTACTCCTCTAAAGATTTGTCACATCTCCTGCACATTGAACTCTGTTTGAAAGCTTTTCATCAAGAATCAAAACGATCTGCCGTTCTTTCTGGCAGTACTCTTCCCTTCCCAAGGCTGTTTTCAAATGCTCCTATTTAGAATTGCTCCTTGCATATGATTAAGAGCGATTTTCTCTCTCCAGCTGAGCCTAAGAGCGCGCGGTTCTGGGAGCTATTGAGAAGTCACTTTTGGGGTGGGATGGGGATTAAAGAGACCCTTTCAATGATATCCTCTCACATTTACAGTGCAGCCACCAGCCCTGCACTGGCAAGTGGCCTCTGTTCCACCCTTTGCTTCAGGCATTCATTCCAGAGAATGCCTGCTCCCTCTCATTGCCTGTAATTCTAATTATGACACGAGGCCAAAGCTTTTGGGATCATTTAGAAGTCTGTAAAACACATCCCCTTTTTTCATTTAGAAATTCAAACACGACAATATCAAGTGGCACCAGAATTTAATACAAAACACAAATTTACCTCTTAGCTTTCTAAGAAAGAATCCATTACAAATTCTGGAGTTAATCACACAAATTGACATCAGAAAACAGAGAGAGAACGCATTTGCTGCCACACAAGAGGAGGCATCTGTGTCACCCGCTGATATTTTTATCTCACTTTTCTTGCGCTCATCCTTTGACTGAGTTCTGGTCCCCAGCTGAAGAACCACATCTCTTTCTCCTGAGCAATGTCAGCAGAGGCTTTGAGCTTTCAATATCCTGAATTCAGGCCCTGGTTTGGTTCAGGAGAGCAGCTGTCACATGTGCTCACAACCGAGCCCATTCCTCAAGCTGAGGTTTCACAATAAAGCTGGGGGAGATCAGTCGGGGTCAGGAAGCCTCTCCTGACAGCTGGAATGGCACAACAGGGACTGCCAGGTGAGCCACTCTCAGCCAGGTTCCAGTTTGTTACCCTACAGAGTTGTATTCCAAGAAAACTCAGAAAAAAGGAGCTACTCCAGCTGTGCACTGTGCGCTTGCTGAACCAAGTTTTCTTGGTGACATTCGTGTTCTGGGATGCTTTATTTTCCCAGACAAATAGTTCAATTTACTGAATGTTCTTTAAACTCTTCTCTTCTCATTGTTTAAGCCTAAATGGAGTGGCTTGGAAAGATCCATAACCACAGAAAGTATGTGTTGGGGTAATTTCAAAGTTATAATAATTTAGAGAGAAGGGCGTCACATTCTCCATTTCCAGAGTGGTTCCCGCCTTCCTGGGCAGACACCTGTCTTTCAAACCAAGACAGAATGTTAAGACTTCTTTCTTTTAGGGGAAGGTAACCTTTGTTTGGCACTTTTCCCTCCTTATTTTTAATAAAATCAGGGAATAATTTGCTAAATGGGCCAAAATTCCTGTGAGTATTAACACAATGTGAATAATCAAAGAGCAAACACCAAGACACTTAAGGCTACATAGGGATGGTGTTTTCCTGCTCTCCAACAGAACAATTCCTCTGCACTGATCTCATGCAGGCCAGATATATTTTGTATTCACCACCACCATCGTGAGGTCAAGCAATTAATGCTTGGCACCCACTTTAGGGGGTCAGAAAGTTGTCCTTGAATGGGAACTTGGGAATGCTTCCAGGGTAGGCAGCTACGGGATGCAGTGACACTAAATAAATTAAGTATTTGATAAAGTGCACCATTTAGACGAAAAGGCTCCAGGTTCTTGGGAAAAAAAAAAATAGAAATTTCGAGATTGACCTTAAAGTTTGGCATTCAGGTTCCTAATCTGGGTGTTTGTATTCTCAAAGGAGGAAACTCTCGGCCCATGGTAGCCTAAATCCAGCACCTCTCCCAAGCCTCTCTCCAAATCTCTCCGGTAACTTTTCGACTCCAGTTTTAAATAAACAGCGTTTACACAAACAGTGCCCCTTAAGGTACATCCTGCTGTGAGCCACAGCACAACTGGAAGCCCTTCTGTGACCCTCAGGCCACACAACACAAACTGTCCACGTCCATCTGGCCGGTCCCTTCTCCCCCAAAAGAGAATAAAGTCTCTTCCTCATTGCCGGGTGCCGCTGCCCAAATCGGGCCCCGCACTGCTGGAGATGCAAAACGGGATGAACCAACCCGTGCTGGAAAACTGAACCAAAACAAGAGTTGCCTTTTCCCAACCTGGAAATGAAACTCGAGACAGTTTTAGGACAGGAGGTGATAGAAAAGTGGATCTTTATTTGGAGGCCTCCAGGGGCAGTTATGGAAGAGTGGCCACAAAAGCCCCCCCGACAGGGGCACACACAATTTTATAAGTTTGGTAAATGAGCATAATTGACAAAAAAGCACCAATGAGGAGCACAAGTGGTGATGCAAGTCCCCCCCAGGTGCAGCCCCTTCTCTGGAGCCCCCCTTGGTGCTGGCTGTGCTTTGGTTATGAAAATGTCTCGCAGGCCATGGTAGCCAGGGAGAACCAGGACAGCCCAGGGGTCCTGGAATTTGTTTTGTCTTTCTGCCCAGGGAAAGGGCCTGGAAAACTCCTGGGAAAACCAGCCACTGATGCAATAATGAGCTACAGAGCTCCAAACAGATGTGTAGAGAATACAGAGAATAGATAAGGAAAAAAAAAAGGCAAAACCCAAAATGGCATCACAAGAGAACCAACTGAGTGCTCTCAGTGGCCGTATTTTATTAACTCCCACAAATATGGCTGAAGTCTGACATTCTGCACCATTTCTACTTATCCAGGAGTTTTAAGTGTCCTTCACCTCTTGCTTATAAAATGGCTGCTGCCTTTTAATCTGTATACAAACCCCCTTCTTCACTGTATGATTTCAAAGAAATTTGTTTAGTAAATCACATTATTGAAAAATAACTAGCATGGCATGTGATGCTACACAGCTTCAGGCAGGTCTGTCAAACACCATCTGCTCTGTGCTGAAAATGTAAGTTTATTAAAGTTTATTTATTTAAGTCCTTAAATACTCTTATTTTATTGTTGCTCTGTGATAAATTTTTGGCCTTCGTTCCTAGAAGGGATAGAAGGGAATTTATTCATTTCCTGAAAAAATGAAAAAGCTTGGTATTGAGCCTTTTGCCATTTCTCTGTTAATCTTTCTCGGCAAAGGGAAGAAAGATACTTTGGGATGAAAAGGAAGTAAAAATTGCTGCTGGCACTGGGTTAAAAGGAGAAGGAGGAGAAATGCACAGAATTCCTTGAATGCCAAAATATCCATATTCAAGTTCCTATGGACAGAATTACATCTATTCATGGTGTAATGAGGAGAACTTTGCTACAGGAGAATGTATTAATCAATCCCTGATTTCTTGTGACCATTAACAGCATTTGCATTCTGCTTGTACTCGAGATATTTTCAATGTTCTCAGTCTGAGTTGCTTCCATTCTGATCTCCTCGGAGCTTTTCCCATTGGATTTATTCTCAGTTCAGGATGAGCCAATTCCCACCGGCTCCTGCCCCGGGGCTGCAGAGTTCCCCAGGCCAGGAGAGGATCTCCCACTGCATTTGCACCCCAAGGCTGCCGTTCCCTCCCAGGTCAATCAGTGTCAGGTCCAGCTCCCTGAATATAACATTCAAGTGTCTTTAAGCCGGATTTGCCACCTGACATGAGAAGCTGTGTAGTTTCTCAACACATCCATGTCTGGTAAGTGGAAAAAATCACGGATCTGACTGTTCTGTTAGCACAGAAAATGCCCCCAGTCTCAACCAGCACAAACAATATTACCCGAACAATATAGACAGAATACAGTCATTCATATTTAGCAAAGTCTGAATGGGTTCCCAGGTAAAACTGCACCGTATTAAGGCCAGAACTTATTTATAACAGGAATTTCAACTTCATTTGTGTAGGAAAAGAAATAAAAGAAGAACAAAAAGCACTTAAGGATAGCAAGAAATTTCAGTGTCTGCTGAATGTTAGAATGATCTCTGCTAAGGTATAGCACTGGTTTTCCTTTTCACAAAGACCTTTCTCTCTCCTTCCTTTTTTTTTCTTTTTACAGTTTAAACTGTTAGAGTAAAATATTGAACTCCCAAAGTAGGTATCACAACAATTAAGGACATTTACATCCCACGATTTGCTCATTACGGAACTCTTTGGACCAGCATGAGGTGCTTACCAGGACACTTCCCTAACCCCAGAGAATATCTCAGTACCAAGACAAGGACAGGCAGGCCAATCAGCCCAGGGACTCGGTGCTTTTTAGATGAGATATGGTCCCCCTCGGAAGAAGATGCTCCAGACTGGAACTGTGTTGCTGGTTTTTAATGAGTCCAGCTATCACTAATAAGAAAATCGCAGAGCTCGAATTTCAGCACATGAAACAGATGAAATTGCTGCTACCAGAGTTATTATTAGAAAGGTGTTATTGCAATTAATATCCTTGCATTGAAGAGTTAGGATCACTTAGAGAGGAGTGAGAGGCAAAGCCACTACTTTGAGCGTGTTATTTTTTTAAAAAATGCCAGATGATCAAGGCTCACAATGGTAACCTATAAAAGGGGGGGATGAAGTGCCAAGAAATACAAAATCCAAAAAGTGGAGCAACTTTTTGTGCAGACAAAACCCCAACGTGCATCCCAAGTAAAGGATTGATGTCAGAGAGCACCGCTATCCTTTTCCTTTCCAAGTGAGTAATTCAGAAGCTCAGGGTTTCAATTTAACAGTAACGATACTGATAACAACAATCTACGTAAGATGTTTTGGAGCCACTATTTTCAGACATTCCTCTGTTTTCTCTGCTGCTTTAGATGTAAGCCAAAATATCTGGGAGAGTTCAATCTCCTAAAACATCAAGTGTTGCATGTCCAAGACACCCTCACTGCTGTTGCAAGTAATTTAGCCTCCAGGAGACAGCTGGAAAGATTATCTATTGATCCAACAGCTACCAAACACTGATATATTTTTGTATTTTCATCATCCCCCAGGTAGAGGCCTCCATTATTTACAGTTCATTCAGAACTTCAATATCACGATGTTTTATTAAGGTGTAAATTGCCGCTCAAAAATATATCTGTCCTAATATTTTATTTTAAACGTTGACCAACATCACTCCTTTAAAACCATGCCAATGTTCAATAGCCCTTTTAAAGGTGATGAAGAGAAGCTTAGTGCTAAAAGGAAAAACATTTTGAACGACAAGCAGAGGCTGCATCATTGCTTTTAAGCAGAAATCTAGGTTTAAACACACCAATACATAGTCCCCTGCTGACAGAATTTTGGGTCAGGAAAAGGCTAGCCAATATATTCTAGGAGAAATAGAGACTAAGTTTCACAGGAAGTTGAAAATCCTAGCAATTTGCTAGGGAGATGGGTCAGGAAAACAAGCTTAACAAAATCTGTGTGATTCCTCTAGAAATGAGCTGAAGAAGACATCTTAAAATAATAAATGTAAGGAAAAATTGAATGGTAAGAAGTCCCTTGGGAGCGTGGTATGAACATGAATTAATGTTGTACTCAGTTCAGTGATTTTATCAAATTTTTATTCCTATAAATTCTTTCAGTGTTAGAATTTATTCTAAATATCTATATTGGAGGTTCAGCAGTCACCCATTTTCCAGCTTTAATTTTGCTATAGAAACCCCTCCTGCACAATAAAAACCTTGTATGCTCCCATTTCCTCTTCATAATCCATTTATTTCTTCAGGAAAAGAAATTTAAAAAAGAGAATTTTGCATGAAGAGGGGGTAAAAAGTTTGCATAGTAAGGTCTTTAGAGCTTTGTTTAGGTGGTTGCAAAGAAGAAAGATTGAGTCACCACAGGGAAAGGATAAGACAGAAATCACGGAATGACAGAATGGTTTGGGCAGGAAAGGACATAAAAGATCACCCAGTGCCACCCCCTGCCACGGGCAGGGACACCTTCCACTGTCCCAGGGTGCCCCAAGCCCCATCCAGCCTGGCCTTGGACACTGCCAGGGATCCAGGGGCAGCCAGAGCTTCTCTGGGCACCCTGTGCCAGGGTCTCACCACCCTCACAGGGAACAATTTCATCCTAAGATCTGATCTAAGCCTGCTCTGTCAGTGTGAGGCCATTCCCCGTGTCCTGTCACTCCATCCCTTGTAAATATTCCCTCTCCATATTTCCTGTGAGCTCCCATCTGTCACTGGAAGGCCACAATGAGGTCACCCCAAAGCTTCTCCTCTCCAGGCTGAACAATCCCAGCTCTCCCAGCCTTTCCTCCCAGCAGAGCTGCTCCATCCCTCTGATCATCCTGGGGCCTCCTCTGGACTCTCTCCAACAGCTCCAGGTCCCTCCTGTGCTGGGATCCAAGAGCTGGGGCAGCTCTGCAGGTGAGGTCTCACCTGGGAGTGATGCCTAAAATCCCCAATAAGAAACTCCACAAATGAGGTAATTGTCCCCTATTCTAATTACCCCTCCCCAAGTGAGACTACAGCCGAGTTTATAAAATCATGTTCCGGAGAGGAGGCTCTGTCCAAGGCTGGAGCCTCTGCTTTGGAGACACTCGGGATGTTTCGTCTGCTCCCCTCAGAGAACCCCCAAGCTGAGCTCAATCTCAGCCTCCAAGGGTTATCCACATGTAGGGCTGAGGGACAAGGAGTGTTTGTGAAGGGTACAAGGAAAGGGAAAGGGGATAAAAATGTATAAAAAGGGCATAAAAAGAAAAGATAAAAAACCATCAGGCATCAGGAGGGCAGAATCCCCTCCCCAGCTGCCACCCTGCCGTGGGTGCAGAGAGATCCCAGCTTGGTCGGGATGTGGCTGCTCTGCAGAAAAACTCTGAATTACGGCCCCTTCCCTGCCACAAAACCACTCGGTTCTAGAGCGCCACTCACTAAATAACCTGCTCATAAATGTGTGGTACAGACAATAAGTTCTCGTCAAATAAAACAACTGCCCTCAGCAGTGTTTAATTACCTCGTGACCAGTGAGTCTATTTGGTTCCAGGGCAGCATGAATAATTACAGCCACGGAGAAAGCTGGGGAAGCCACGTCCCTGCAATCTCAGATAGTAAATACAGTCAGTAAAATTAAAATGCACCATAAGCTGGACACGGTATCAGTACCTGGGGTGTGCAAATCTTATCCTTGGCCTGCATCCAAGCAAGTTTTATCTAGGTCTGTACATAATTAAAACTAAGTATGTAATAAAATAAAGAAATAATGAAAACTGTGCCCATTAATGGCTGAAGATTCTCTTGTTATATTTTATGTATGCTTTTTATGCAGGCCGCACCAGCACAATATCTGAATGCCTTCCAGTGGTGAACTGGTGAATTAAGTGGTTTGTTTCCTATCAGCCATGTGCAGTTTCTTCTTTTATCCTCTCCAAAGTGGGAAAACTCTTTTGGAGGGGAGAATTGTACTTTGGTTTGTGGCCATTATTTTTCTTGTTTTGTATAATTCACTTCTGTAACTATTTCTTGTCTTTTGGCAATGACCGAAGATTTTTCAGAAACATTATCAGTGGCAGCAGTTGGATTTGAAACACCAGTTAGGATTAGGGCTTGATCATACTGGTTCCCAGGTGGCAGCTGCTATTATTGATTGATATTTACCCATAATCACGGACTGGCATCTAACCTTCCAAAAAAAAAAAAAAAACCTGGCTGAAAAATTTATATTTATAATGATATCAGAGGCTGCCTGAAATGGAGAACTTCTTCACTCTTGAGAATGAAGGCAGCAATTTTTTGGGTTTGGTGATCCTGTTTTTTCATTTGTAGATGATAACACTGAATAGTTCCGTATTTCTGGGTATTTTTGAGCAAGGCTTTCCAAGATCACCGTGGTGAGGACATATTCCTGCTGTTCTTGCCCCTAGCCAAGACTGGATTTTACAGCATCCTGAGGCACTGGAAACTCAGAAAAGGCATCTGCTGGGACTTCCCTAAGTGACAAGGCATGTATAACTTCCAAATCTCATTGACTTTTATTGCATTAAATGTGTTGTTTGGGGTTTTTTCTTTTTTTTTTAGAAGGGGGGGAGAGCCATGCAGCAATGAGAAATTCTTCCCCAAGGCAAGAACATCCTGCCATCATTTCAGAGCTGCGTCATTTAATGAAATTCAGATTATAATGTAGCACACTCTGCCTTTCCAGAAAGCAGTGACAGAGCTCAGGGTAGGACCATCCCATTCAGTTTTACCATCTTGAAATACTGAATCAAATCCGGTTATTTTAGCTCCTTCTATATTCAATGTATAGTGGCAGGCGTTTTTAGAGCACCCATCTGTCTTGCATATTTATTTTAATACAGAACACTTATCATCACAGGGGATTGCTTCTCTCCACCGACACTGGAGGGGAGCTTGAAGTACTTGATGATTAATTCTTTAAAAAGTACTGAGTTACAGGAGAAAAACTCCTCTTTAATAGCTGCAATGACTGGCCAGCCCTCCGAAGGATCAGCCTGGAGACTTGGACAAATGTGTGATTTCCATGATTTCCTTCCATGGAATTAAAAAACACAGCATTATAAAGGCGTGGTTTTTACAAACTTCTGCACAATCATTCCTGCCCTCCCAGGACTCGATGTTTTGAGGTGCTGCAAAATTATTCACTTTCTTCTCTCTGTCTGAAAGAAACGCACTTCAGAATTTAGACTCAACCTTGGATCTTGACACTCTCGGGTCCTGTCCCAGCTGGCAGCCTGTCACAAGTGGGGTCCCTCGGGGATCAATATCGGGCTCAGCAAGGTTTAATATTTTAAAACAGGCAATAAAAGATGTGGGCAGGCTGGAGAGGGGCCAGAGAGGGGCCAGGAGGATGCTCCAAGCACTGGGAATGCCATGCGAGGAAAGGCTGAGGGAACTGGGTCACGGAAACATCACAACTTAATGAAGAAAACCAAAAAAACCCCTCCAGTCATACCTGGATTTCTCTAATCAGATAAAGACACAGGGCGACATCACCCGAATTTGGAACTGCAGTTTGCTGATAATGGGGGAAACGAGGGAATGCAGCTGGAAGAGCCAAGAGCAATGACCTGGGAGGGGTTTTGGAACGTCCTTGAGAAATCCCGGGCAGTGTTTGGGATCCCTGACGCTGGGAATGCAGGCCAGGGGGTGTTAGCATGCAAGCCGACTTCCCATCCAGAATTCTGCCCTCCTGACCCTGGGAGCTGAGTCTGTGATGCTTCCCTCACTCCTTCCTGTCCGAGGGATGATTTTACAGCGATGTGTATCGGAATTTTAATCTGGCAGAATATTTCCTGTAGTCAAAGAACATCTCTTCCTTTGCAACACTTATGCAGAGGACTCAAAGAACAAAACATCGGGGTTTTCACAGAAGAAACGGCACATTTCTATTCAGAAAATGGTGGTACAGCAAATTGAGGCTGTTACACTTAAATGCTCACAAAAAATAGAATTTTTGAGGAAAGAAATGGGAATGATGTAAACTGTTATAAAAACATCAGCTTCACTGAAGCCACGCTAATTTACACCAGCTGAGAATCTCCCCACTCATCATTTAAGCAAAATCTCGCAGATGTTTCCATTTAGAAGGTCAGAAATGTTTACTCCAGAATTCAAAATTATTCTAATTTCTTCACAGACTTCTACTTGCAAAGGGTCCACTACAAACTCCTCATTTAACCACCAACAGCTGTAAACTGCAATCTGCTTTGAAATTGCTCCTGGATGCCTTCTCTTAATCTAAAATAACGAGAAAAAGGAGGGAGTACACAAGTTTTTCTTTCCCTTCAGATACCAAAGCCCTTAGTGAAGGACTATGTAAATAAAAAAAGTTAAAATTTACCTACTTTAATACAAGCTCTGCAGAAAAGTCTATTCTATTATTTTTAGCATAATAATGTTCCTGAGTCATATATAGTCTTATATCAGGCATTCTGTTAAAATTTTATCAGGGGAAAAAGTTGATGCAATGCAGGCAACCGAAAAAAGAGGAGGGGCAGAGGAATACAGAATATCTTACAACATGCAAAGAACAATTCTTCATGCACCTAAACTCTGCAATATATTGACTAAATCTTGGTTATGTCCCTGTCACAGGTTAGTGGAAATGTTTGTCAGAACTCTTGGTGGAGGTGATGATGTCTGGGATTTCGGTCAGTCTGATGCCTTATTCCCTACAAAGCACCTGCAGCCCTTCCCTTCTGGCTGGTTTGGGACTCAAGGGTGCATTGTGAGTCACAGGAACAGAAGGCAGGACTTCCTGAGACATCCGAGCATTCCTTGGAAAAACCCTTTTAGTATTTTCCAGCTCTCTCTCAGAGGAATGGAAGAACCACATTAACACAGTCTGGTTACAAGCAAAGATTTTTTCTTTGTGTACATATTGCAGGAAAAAGCTCCATCTGATGACAATATTTGACTGCAACATTTCCTTCCATAGTGTGGCACTTAGTGGATTTTTTTCAGCAAAGAAGCTTTTTAACCAAACAGGCACCTCTGACAAATGAAGGGACCACTGGAGGTTCATGGAAGCATTCACATTTACAGGTAAAAAATGAACATTTCTCATGAACACACTGACGCTCCAACTTTGCTGTTCTATTTTGACAGAATTCATGTTAACGACACAAAACCAAGTATTACAGAGCCTCAGAATTCAGCCCCCCCAAATGTGGCCTCTCTGTGCCCTGGAAGCTCAGAACTGTGTTGGCTGTACTTGCAGTGCTTTGATTAACAAATATCACTGAAAAATAGGATTTCAGCTGGTTGGTTGCAGCTGTCAGTATCTAATAGATCTCTGGATGAGATGCGTATTGACTGTTACATCTGCATTTCTTCCTTCTTAATTGCATCTTGCTTATATTCCTTGGCTGATCCGTGAGGAAAGGAGTCTTGTTTATGTCCAATCCAAAATGTGTTCATCAAGGCAGGCAGCTGAAAGTCAATGTCAACTCAATATTTGTACTTATAACAGAGAACTAAATGCTTTTTCCGATTAATTGTTCGTTTCTTCTCCCTTATCTTGCCCGTTTCCTCCAGACCACCCAGGGAGGGTTTTTCCTGTGTGTTCTCTTTATCCTCCAAGCTGCTCTGAACACTTTTAATTACCGTACACAGTGAAACATAATTTGACATTATTTTGGGTGATGTTTTTCTGCATCCAGTGAAACCACTGCTGCTTTCCCGTCCTAGACCCTGCCTGGCCCCTGCCGTGCAGCCTGAGATGTGTCAGACTTTCTGAGGGCAGTGATGCGTGCCTGGCAGGAGAGGTTTTCACTCTGACAATCCCACCTGCAAGCAAACAATGCGTGTGAGCTTTAATTGCACTTGTGCCATAACTTCAGCTCCTGTTTGGGATGAATGGAGGCAGAGCAAAGAAAATAACTCAGTCCTCATTATGGTAATTAACCTTTCACTTTGAGTACAGGCTTCTTTGTGCCCTCAAGTTTCCTTGTAAGACATCACAACCATGAGGCAACAGGGATGAAATAAAGCAAAACAAAATTTAAAATAAAATAAAATAAAAGGAGTTTTTAAACTCCAAGCACACTTCCAAAAGAATGCAAAAGCAAAGGAGCAGCTGTATTTTTACAGAGCAAAGCCGTGGTCTGTTCCTGCCACCGCCTCAGATCAACGCGTTAAGTGAGATCCATTCAAAGGACTCGTCAGTTTAATCAGAGGAAGTGAAACACAATTGCAGGGCATTAGTGTGAAAGCCAGCACAAAATAACAGAATGTCCATGTGGGATATCTGAAGCAAAAGCCTGTTGAAAATAACTCGGTGACATTTTCATCAACAGTCTTTTTTACAGAAAAAGAAACCCTTTGGAAAGGCTGTCACAAACTAATTAGGCATAAAATAATGCTTTAATTCTACAGACTGATTAGAGGCCTCATTTCTTCTTGTAGACATCAGAAATGTTTTTGGCTTTTGTTTTGTTATTGGAATAAAATGAAATAGATAAAGATTAAGATTTTTACTGAAATGATAACTGGTGCATTTACAAAGCCTCTCTGTGGTCCCTCTCAAGTCAGCAGGAGTTTTACCATTATTTCCACTGAATGATTGGAGCATTCATTTTTCATGGACACTCCAAATTTCCATCGAATAAAGGATTTATTTCTGGACTCCTCAAGCAGATGACTTGGATTAAGTGGGTGAGATGGGAGCAGGGCAGGGTGGGAACGACTCCTCCTCCTGCTGGAGGCGGGGCTGCGAGTTTGGTGGATTCCAAAGGACAAACAAATGCAAACCTGCCCCAAAATCCCTGCCTGGAGTCCCCGGGTGGGATTTGCTTGGGTGGGCACTGATGCCTGCAGTGCCTCTGACTCTTTCACCCCAATCTGTGCCACAGCTCAGTTTCAGTGGAATAGGGAAAAAATGTGCCCAGTTCAGAGGGGTAAGAGAAATAAGGATTTATGAATCCCAATGAAGGGAAAACAGACTGAAGCCCTACATGACCCTCAACTATTAAAATAAAAATATAAGAGGTAGAGTAACCTCTGTGTTTGTTAGAATCTCACTTTTTAATTATTTTATATTTTTTTATTAAAAAACCCTATCAATGCATGTGTTCAGGACAGAACATACACTGGAAAAAGTCTTCTCCTTCCACACCTAACTGGATTTTTAAGATCCAGAAGGGATGAGGGCCTGGACTGTACTCAGGATAGTGAATCTCCTGCAATGAGGAGACTCTGCTTTTTTCAAGAGCCACAATGCATAGCCCAGGTCGAGGTGCCCCTGTGGTAAAATCACTTAAAATGATCATCTGGTAATTCGGAGCTCAGAGACTCCGAGGTCTTTAATTGCATTTGGCCCTTTATCTTCTCTATTCATGAGACAGTAATTAATTTGACCATCCCTGATCCGCAGGGGAATGGAATGAACAGCTCTGCACAGGCACAGGAACACCTCCAGAAGGAGTTATTGCTATGAATGTGCAGTGTGATGAGGTAACTCTGGCCCATTGATAATGATGGCACTGAAATTCCTAAGGAAAGTGCCACTGGGGCCCATCTCACAGCTGCTGGGAAAGGGAGGAAGTATGGGAACATGCAACATGCAAAACCACTGCACAGCTGATGCTCTGCCCTTTCAAACTGTAACATTACAGATTTAATCCTATTTTCCCAATTCTCCTTGCTTCACCTTCATCTTCTGGCACTGCTAAAGCCCTGAAAATGCTGCAGAAAGGGTTAAAAGCAACTTCGTTCTCTTGGTAGATTGCTACAAAGGCTTCTTGTAGGAAGTGAAGTGGAAGAAATGTTAAAGAACGTTAAATGAAATCACAGCAGACTGAAACCTGTGGTTCCAGTGCAAGACCTGAAATAAATTTGAAACAGATGCTAATTGGCACCAGCTTCACTCTGATATTCATAAATGAAACTGAACAAGATTTCAGAAGTGCCAGAGGAAGACCAGCCATCCAAAGCGCATTGAAACGGGCTTGGATCTGGTTTGTCAGCTCCCAAGTTATTTATATCCTGCGAAGTTATCGAGATCCTTCTGAAAACTCATCCAATGAGACACGTGGGTACATTTTAAAAGGACTGAAAGTCTGTGGAGTTGAAATTCTTGAATTACCCTGGATTTGCCTTCCATTCCCCATCAGTATTGGCTTTGTAGGGGAACTGCGGAGCTGGGGTTGTACTGAGTTGTTCCCAGCAGGGGATTTTCCCCTCAGGAATGGGTAATGGTTTGTATCCAGGCAAACAGGGCTGTTTGCAAGTCTCAGTGCAAATCATGCGCTGCCACAGAGATCTGCAGCTGTCTGGAACCCCTTCTAATGACAAATGCTTACAGGAACTAATTGCAGGTGGCAAAAGTGCTGACTGACCTCTAAAGCTGGTTTGACCCTTTCCCTCCTGAAAAACTTGATGTTACAAATCAAACTTAGCTTTAATATACAAGGAGATCAACTATTTTAAATAGTGTTATTCCAATCATTCAGGAATTTGGCCCTCTTGTGATTTCAATATCAATTTCTGTAGTAATACAATGCAGCATTCCACACTTCCTATTTATTACTCTATTCTTGTATGCCACAACCCATAATTCCTCTGGCATTATCTTCAATATTATAATTGAATAAATGCCGACTATAAAAATGAATGTTTTCACTAAAACAGGAACCACTATGGAGCTTCTGCATCTTCTACTTGGTCATGATGTGCACCAAGAAGAGAACAACTGAATTCACAGCCTAGGAGAACTTGACTCTACTTTTAATTCCCAGTCCTGGCTTCCCATAGAATACATTTTAGTGCAGTTTTCGTCAGTGTGGCAATTAGTGTTAAGGGTGAGTCAATTCCATGATGATCAAACACCTAAAGAAATTTAAAAAAAAAATAAAACAACAAACTAAAGCTCAGCAGGAGAAGCTCTGCGGCTTTCCACACCGCATGATGCTTTTCACTTCAAAACTCCCAAGTAAATTACTGAGAAAAAGTTACTGTGAATAAAATGGGCTGCACTGTGTTAAGTAATTATTTCTAAAGTGTGAAATGGGTAGGAAGTATCTCATCTTAAAGCAGTGCCATGATGCACATTACCTCTCCGGTATAAAGTGAACAGTCTTTTTTTTTTTTTTT
>VYZT01034500.1:0-21389 GCA_013400735.1 Pomatostomus ruficeps | reverse complement strand
TTTTTTTTTCCCCCTCCTTTTTTTCTTCTTTACCTTGCAGGAGCAATCACAGGAATGAAAACTTTATGTTTTTAATGGTTTTGTATGTGGGAGAGAAGTGTAAAGGCTCAGCCTGTGACACTCTGCTGTGCTGCGCTCTTTGCACCGTGCTGCTGCTTCGAGGAGAATTCTGAGAGCCTCACGAGCTCTCAGGAAATCACAAGAGTGGTTAAGGTTGGAACAGACCTCTAAAATCGAGTCCAACAGTTCAGCCATGCTCACCACTACAAGCTCAGTAAATGATGAATGTATTTGGGTGATGTTCCCCATTAAAGGAATGCAGGATGGAGTTGGGATCTCCTGTTTCACGGAGCTCTGTGAGTTTGGTTTGTGGAACAATGCAGAGCACAGGTTGCTTCAGGTTTGTCTCTCCAGCACGTCCATTCTGTCCCTCAGCCTCCAAACCAGGGGTAAAAAAAAGGTCATGTAATAGAAATGGGGTAGAAAAATACCCTTTGTGCTTCTGAGAGGGCATTCTTGCAATTAATTAATACCTACGTGCGTAACAACAGGCTGCAAGAAGAAAAGGTTGGTTGTTCCTTTTGATTTTTTAACAACTATTATTAAAAGTTGCAGGGATTGAGGAGAAGAAAGGGGAAAACCATGTAAGAATCAAAGAGGAGCTTTCCCCAAGACAAAAGGTGACACAAATTGGTCGTAATGAACTGTGTGTACCAGCTGGCTAAATACTGCTGTCCATTTAAAGGATAATTAGACATACATTAAAATATTTATGCAGCTTTCCTGTGAAATTCAGTCCCAGATCAAAACCAAGAGACAGCAGAGATTAAATAAAAGAGTCCTAGTTCAGGTTTAGTGGCTGACAAGCATGACTATTTCTCCTTAATAATTTTCCTTAATAATCTGTTTATTAATAAGCAGCACAGGCTTTTGTTTTATTTTGTTCACACACATAAAAGATTCATTCCGAAAAGATCAGAAAGGGCTATTTCCTGAGATTAAATACCACATGGATATCCAAATTAGACTTTGCAGGGCTGTGACTTCTGAACACTCAGAGCCATTCAGTGACTGCCCAAGATAAAGAGCAAAAGTGCAGCTACAGAGTGTAAACTCATCTTGGCATCTGGCCTGGAACTGTCTGTGAGGCCTGACCTTCAGGAGAACTTCCCAGAACACAGAGGGGTTGGCCAGGGCTGGCCACAGGAAAGTGTTTAACAAGTCAGCATTGCAAAGCAGTTGGAAACGGTGCAGAACAGGCCCCTAAAGAGATCGAGTGAGCTCTGCTGAGATATCTGTGTGTCCATGGCTCGTTCTCTGGCACCAGGAGGGGAATGGAGAGAATCCTTTCGTTTCATTAGAGCTTGGAAATTATATTTTATTATTTCCAATTTTAATACTTTATTATTTAATTAACTCAATATTTAAATTTTATTATTCAATAATTTAATGTTTGAAATAATTTCATAAATGGGTGTACTTCCAGATGCAGTAATTGTTTGGTGGGGTCAACCTGCATTTAGAGGTAAAATCCCAAGTGATTTTGGAAGCTTCCCCGTGATGCAGGAAAATGACACAAAGTCACCAGTGCTGCAGCAGGACGGGTCACCATTCACACTCCCCGATGGCTGCATTCCTGCTGGGCATGGACAACCTCAAAGCAAGGCACTGCCAAATGTCTCTGGAGAGCCTGTTTAATCTCACACGCTCACGCAAAACAAAAGGAATCTGTTTACAAAATTAATATTTCATGGGATTCTCTTTGGACAGAGATCTATTTCTTTAAAAAAATAATTGCCTTAAGTGCACAACTGTGTGCACACATGTACGGGTATTTTTATACTCAAAGGTGAAATTTCTTAGATGATGACTTGCTAAATCAAGACAAGAGTGCCCATCAATCATTTAATACAGCTAAAGAGCAGGAATTTTGGTACAGAGTGGGATTTTAAAAAACAAAAGGAGGCTGTGGTAGAACGAGTGCCTGTGCCAGCATTCCCTTTGAGTGATGAACTCCGGAGCAGTTTATTACAACAAACAGCATCTCCAGTGAAATTCTCCCCTTCTAATCTCATTCCGCTCTACAAAAATGCATTTTTGACATCAGAAACAAATTCCAACAACGTGCAGAAGAATGAGTTGTTGCCTCTGAAAGCTATTTCCAAAATACCACATATCTTCAAGTTTTATCAGGACAAAAAGATAGCCGGGTGACACATATTTATGCATTTGTGTGTGTGTATGTAACACTTTTGTAATTCAAATACACTATGTTTTACCATCAAACGATCCAAATAAATCAAAGTAGCCAGGTTTGCTTGAGTGGTATAATTAATATTTTCAGTTCTAAGAAGGACAGTGCCCAGAATGATGCATGGTGTTAAATATCTTACTCCAACTGCTCCTTTTTTTTTCTTTCACTCCCCTCTTCAGGTGGGCAGGATAAGGTCCAGATAAGGGCAGGGATGGATCCCTGACCAGTTACTGTCATGGGCAAATCAGACTCCACTGGGAGAAACCTGATTAATTTATTACCAATCAAATCAGAGTAGGACCATCAGAAATAAAATCAAATCTCAAAACACCTTCCCTGCACCCACAGAAATTATTTAGAACAGCAAAAAACTGATGTGGAAAGGTATTTTCTTCTGAATACAGAACCTCACAAAAAGTTTTGGCTTGGTATCCTCATGACTTGTGACTTAAATTGAATTTTGAATTATATTGACTTAACTAGTTTTGTTACCACTGCTGATATTTTCTTCCTATACGAAAAGAAATTATTAGAATTGGTTATTTCTGCAAACCTTGAATCTGGTGAGTTAAAAGTGACCGGGATTCTTCCCTCCTGTAATAAATCCTAATAACCCAACTGGATTTGTAACAGCCTATTATCCAGCACATTCATGAATATAGACCCGTTTCCAGTTTCCTGGACTAGAAATCATGATCACATCTAATCTCCTGTGCCTGACAATAGGTTTATGATGTTTAGTGGAGAAGCTCACTGACTTCAGAGGTCACTGAATGAGATCACAAACTATTTTACACAGCACAGTTTTTAGCAAAAAAAAACCCCAAAAGCCCAGTAGAAGGAATAGGAGACAAATGCTTGTATTGCTTTTTGTGTTGCTCTACACCACATGGATTTCATAGGCGTTTTTATTCCCCAGATATGCTGAAATAAATATAAACTCAGAGATTATTTTTTCCTTTTCTCGAGTATTTTGGGATTTCAGAGGTCACATTTTGAGGGCAGATGCCCCATCTCTGGGCAGGCCCTGTTCAAGGTCAGGCTGGACAGAGCTTTGATCCAATGGAAGATTTCCCTGCTCACAATGGAGGAGTTGGACGAGATGATCTTTAAAGGTCCATTCCATGATTCACTGGGATTCTGAAGTGTATTTTTGATGCAATATGGGGTTTTTTTCCTAAACAGAGTAATTGAAACTACTCAAAATCTGCCCTCGCTATTACCGGAATGAGAATAAATTCAGCAGTCTGAGAAACAAAATTAATATTTCTGAATGTCCCGGATTTTCTCTCTGCACTCTCCCACTCTGTGGAGTGGCTTTGAGATCCTGGCTGTGCTCTGCTGGGAAAGATGCACAACAGTGGCTGGATCAGCTGGGGAGTTTGGTGAACTGGAATGGGAATTTGGGCTCAGATTTGATCTCTTGCCACCAAACAAAAGGCAAGACTCCACCTAAATTGTAAATAACAAAAGCTGCAACTTTGTCATTTCCTGCAGATACACACCGTAAAAATTTTTAATTAAGTAATGCATTGTATGTAATTGAGCACTGTAAAATCAGCATTTAAATACAATAATATTTTTAAAAAGAACACCCAGAAAATGAACAGACCTGTTCACTGCTTCAGAAACAGAGGGTGAAATACTCTGTTTTGTAAATATGATCTGCAAATATTTATTTTTTAAAAGCCAACAACCTAAACATTCTTTTACCCAAGTCTTTATTTAAATGTCAATTAGTATAGCATCGGAGAGCAATCGTACAGCTAAAAGATGCTTCAACCAGCTTGCTTTGATAAATGTTCTCTGACCACTACAGAACAGAAAATATTTCCCATTTGATCCATTTGCAGGACTTGCACTGAAGTAGCAAACCAGGGCAAGGGGAATAAATCCCTCCAGTGATTCCTGGAATGCACATTATAGATATAGTAGGGCAATTGAATGAATTTTGATATTTACTATCTTTGAAAAATTCTTCTCTGAGTGCCCTTGTGGGATGAGTCCCCTTTTTCCATCCCTTCAGATGGCGTTAGCCCACTGCACTGAACTTACTAAAGATAAAATCCATAGAAAAAATAATGGCATTGTGAAGAGTTTAAAACAGATACACGAAAACAAAAGAATCCTGCTTAAAATACACCTTTTTTGGAAAAAAAAGGCATTTTTATGCCACCTTTTTTGTCCTTTTTTATGTCTTTAGATACTGTGCTTCAAATACGACCATGNGGCGCCTTTCAGGCCGCTAACATTTCTTTAGTGGTGCACAAACACACGCAAATCCTGTGCGTATGGATGAGCACAGGACACGACTCTAGAACCAAACCTAACTCCCTCCTTGGAGGTCAGTGTCCTCAAATTCCCAGCTGCCACACCAAGGAGCCTCACTGGAATGGGCATTGCAGAGAGTGAAAAGGGGCAGATTAGGAATAACAGCATTGTCACAGAGGCGCCTTTCAGGCTGCGAACATTTATTTTGTGTTACACAAACATGTGCAAATGTTGTGCGTATGGATGAGCACAGGACATGCCTCCAGAACCAAACCCAACTCCCTCCCTCGAGGTCAGTGTCCTCAAACTCCCAGTTACCACACCAAGGAGCCTGACTGGAATGGGTACTGGAGTGAGCGGGAAGGGCAGGTTAGGAATAACAACATTGTCACAGAGGCGCCTTTCAGGCCGCTAACATTTCTTTAGTGGTGCACAAACACACGCAAATCCTGTGCGTATGGATGAGCACAGGACACGACTCTAGAACCAAACCTAACTCCCTCCTTGGAGGTCAGTGTCCTCAAATTCCCAGCTGCCACACCAAGGAGCCTCACTGGAATGGGCATTGCAGAGAGTGAAAAGGGGCAGATTAGGAATAACAGCATTGTCACAGAGGCGCCTTTCAGGCTGCGAACATTTATTTTGTGTTACACAAACATGTGCAAATGTTGTGCGTATGGATGAGCACAGGACATGCCTCCAGAACCAAACCCAACTCCCTCCCTCGAGGTCAGTGTCCTCAAACTCCCAGTTACCACACCAAGGAGCCTGACTGGAATGGGTACTGGAGTGAGCGGGAAGGGCAGGTTAGGAATAACAACATTGTCACAGAGGCGCCTTTCAGGCCGTGAACATTTATTGAGCGGTGCACAAACACACGCAAATATTGTGGATATGGATGAGCACAGGACACACCTCCAGAACCAAACCCAACTCCCTCCCTCGAGGTCAGTATCCTCAAACTCACAGCTGCCACACCAAGGAGTCTCACTGGAATGGGCACTGCAGTGAGTGAAAAGGGGCAGATTAGGAACAACAACATTGTCACAGAGGCGCCTTTCAGGCTGCAAACATTTGTTTTGTGTTACACAAACATGTGCAAATGTTATGCATATGGATGAGCACAAGACACGCCTCCAGAACGAAACCCAAATCCCTCCTTCAGATCAGTGTCCTCAAACACCCAGTTACCACACCAAGGAGCCTGACTGGAATGGGCACTGCAGTGAGCGGGAAGGGCAGATAAGGAGTAACAATATTTGTTATTCAAACCCCCTTTCAGGCTGTAGGGTTCAGTCCTTTGTCCCTCCAGTTTGAAGATTCTTTGTCCTTTCTACCTTTTCTTGCCCACAGGTTCAAGGTTTGCTCCTCTAAGTGGCAGTTCGAATGTTTATCGTTGAATTTCTGTCTGTTTAAACAATCTCAAATTGACTACCTGGCTCACGGTTTTCTCACAACAGTCACAATTCTTTTCACATTCCTTTCTTTTCCCTCTTTCCACACACCCAGTAAATAATCTGGGTTTCACTAACAGACTCTCAGGACTCTGCAGAACACCTGGCTGTGCTCAGGAATCGCTCTGGTTCCAGAACTGGTTTTGTTCCCTGGGCTGAGATGCACCCATGGCTCGATGGGTTTTCTGTGCCTCCTCATTCATCCAAGCCGTCCTTGTTCACCCATGAAATAATTCCTGCACTTGAGACACCTGAAGAGCCCGTGAGGCTCCTGTGGAGACACCTCCTGGTTTGTTAAGCTGTAAATGCAGTCCCTCAAAATACCCCACTTAAATCCTCTCCTCTGCTTTGTTGCTTCCATTTTTTTTTAATTCAGTGCTTCCCCAAATTTTTGGGCCACCTGATTTTTCAGCCTTCAGTCTCTCCTGCCACACAGGATCAGCACAAAGGCTTATTCTGAACAGTGGGATTCAATGTTGTGCCCTCACAGAGACACATGAATAGCAAATCTGCAAAAGTTTAAAAAACAAACAAACCAACAAAAGGGAACATTTCACAAGCCCAGAAAAATACTGAAAAATTGAAATTCTATATATTCTCTTTTTTAATCAGTGATTTAGCACAGTGATAAGCGTGACTGCTAATTGTATTTGTGCAAACTCAATGAAAGGAATTGAAACACAAAACGTTGCAAACTAAATGAAATATTAGCAGCAGCCATCTCTGAAATCAGTATCGCGCTTGGGAAACATAATAAAATTCAAGTGCATGAGACTTTCCTGGAAATTTCCCACACACTTTTTGAAGACATCTGCTCAAAGCAGAAATGTAGGGTAAATTTCTGGAGAGGGAAGAAGTAAAACAACAACAACAACAACAAAAAAACTGCATCTTCCTGATTTCCCCTATGGATTACCCAATGCAGAGCAATTTCTTTGGGGCATTCTGTGACCTTTTCCGCTTGTTTGAACCTCTCCTGCGCTCCGGGGTGCTCTGAGAGAAGCCTGCATCAGCTCTGTGAAGCTTCTCAAGAGGAACAGGATTGGACTTTGAGCCTGGCTTTCTGTGGCTGCAGACACAGACCCACTTTAACCCATTCATCCCCTTTAAATCGAGTGCTGCTGATAAAGGGATACCCCCACCACCCGCAAGAATCTCTCTTAATGCCCTGTGAACCAATTCCCCGTGTGCTGATATCAAGATTCCACACTGCACTGTTTAAAACCCCATTAACCACTGCCACACTTACAAACAGAGGTGAGAATTTAATTTAAATGTCATTTTAAATTTCCGCTATTAGACTTTGTCACTGTTACTACCCTCATTTTTTTGTCCTTATTCCAAGGCTACCGAGCATCTTTATGTTCACAGATTTTAATTTTAATTGCACACTCAACCATCCTAAATTATTAGGCAATGTACCAAGGTAGCAGCAAATTTGCATGATACTGTTTTCTCCATATGCTAAGCAGGTTAAACCATATCAACCATATATTGAATTCCTCTCTGCTGTGAGTAGAACCAATGAACGGGGTCTTTGTAGGTCTGTAGCCAACTGCAGCACTGTTCAGATCTGCTGGCAGCTTCAGCAGACCCTGAAAAAACAGCACCAGTTTCATTGGGCACATTTTTCTCCCAAAACTTTAAATATTAGGTCACTGGGCATATATATATTTGCATAACTTGTGTTTCAAAACTAGAATTTCTACCAGTCCCATCAAATACTTGAAGCTTTCTCACAATATCAATGCCTGGAAATTTATGGGGGTTTTCCCCTGTTTTTTTTTCCTGTACTGTATTTCTCCCCATATGCTTTAAATCCCTCTGAGTCAGTTCAGCCTCTATTTTCTCTCCTCTCTCACTGCTCACCGTTTCAACCTCACAAATTCACAGCCCTGACTTTCCTGCCTTTCAAATCCAGCTGTAATTCCTGGCTCTCCATTTCCAAGCCATCCTTTAACCCAGCCCCTCACGAAGAGCCAAAGTGCCTTGACCAGCTCAGCTTTTCTGGCCACACAAATATCCGAGATTCACAGGAGAAGAGAAAGGGTTGTAAATACTGACAGTGCTTCCTGCCTCAAAATTGCAAGTCCTGTAGGGTTTTGTCCAGTGCCAGCTCTGAGATTCTATTTTAGCCAGAGGATCTGGGCTGATTTGGGAACCAAAATATGGGACACAGGGAACTCAAAAGGTTCTGAGAGGGGAACTTGTAACCCACAAGGAGGGGAGCTCATAGCCCACTAACACATTAATCTGCAGGGTAAAATGGCTCCTGGGGAGGTGGTGGTGCCAAAACCCCTCCCAGCAAAGCTCTGCCCGTGCCTGTGACACAGGTGGGTCCAGGCAAACCAAATATTTCCAAAGATTGCATTACAAAGGTTCACAGATCTGTAATTCATGAGACACGGTGCAAAATGAGACACACTCTGCATTAACTGTTTCAAGGGATATAGAGATCCCAAAGGCATTAGGATTGGGATCTGCCTTTGGGATTTCTTCTACAAATGCCTTTGACAGCTGGTGCTCAGGTGCAGAAAAATTTCTACCTCTAGCTTGTGTGGCCACTGGTGTGTGGCCATGTCCTGCTGCAGCCACCTGAACCAGGCAGCGTCTTGCAGGAAGGAGCAGCAGCAAGATGAAATGGGAAGATCATAATTAGCAATGGAGATAATGGATTTTACCACCCTGGGAAAAAAATCCCCTAAGCATTTAACAAGGGACATGAGATTTGAAGCTGCATGAAGGGAAATTTCGTATTACACAGAGCATTTAAAAACTGTGCCACGAATCAGCGCAAGACTTCCACAGAGATTTTAAGCCTGTGCTGTCCAAAGGATGGAGCAGAACAGCTCTGAGCCTGCCTGCTGCCAGGCCTTCCCAGACCCCACGGTGGGAATGTCTGCCTGGAAACAGCACCACTTATCTGCCTCACGGAGGGCTGGGGAGAGGCGGCACGAGAGAGCCTGGCTGTCATCAGCCCATGGGCGACAGTGAACCCCCTGAGCTACAAATAAAGGAATGAGGAATACAAAAGAATGAGCCCGCTCTGGACAAGCTGTTCTTTTTTCCTTACGTGCCTCACTCAGGTATTACGGCCCCATGGGTATGAAAACCAAATCCCTGCGTGGGGTGAGCCCAGCAGGATGTGTTCTGTGCGACAAGCTCCAGGAAAAAAGGGCTGCATGCCCACGGTGCCAGGTTATGACTTCTGAAGCACAAAATCTCTGCTTCAGCACGGGAATCCTGCATGGGGTTTGTTCTGTTCTGTTTCATCTCTGTTTACTTTTTCTGGAATATTTCATGCAGGTGTTTTGAAGATAAATGACACAAAGAAAAACATTGGAAGTGCGAAAATCCTATTGCCCTGGAAGCTGCAGATGTACTTTAGATAGCTGGAAGTGCCTGGAGTGTTGGGCAGGTGTCAAATAAATTGTAAGAAATAATATAATGGATTATTCCATGTAAGCCAAAGTTTCATGGAAATGCAGTTTAGACTACAAAAAAAAAAAAAAAAAAAATCCTATCAGCTTGTCATTTATTGTGTGTGGGCTTGTAAATAACCATCCCAGCAAACCAAACCAAACCAAACCAAACCAGACCAAACCCCTTTAAGTATATTCCCAGGAGAATAACACTATGGAATAAAATAACAGGAGTTTCATTTCAGCTCAGCAAACCAAAGCTGAATAGATTCTGCATGAGAGATGCTCACTGACTGACAGGGATACAAACTGAAGTTTGAGGCAGGCAAAGACACCTGCAGCTTAATGCACATAATACATTCCAGGCCTTCAGTGCAATAGTTAAGGGCTCTGAGAGTCCTCAGGGGCACAGCTGTCCAGCTCCATCCATTTTCACACGTAATGCAGGTAATCAGTAATTCAAATGTTATACTGAGCTCATAGAGACAGAATATATGAACGCAGTAAGTCTTCTCACAGAAGCTCTACAGCTAGAAATGAGATGTATTCATTTAAAATAGTAGAATCTTATTTCACATTAAAGTAAAATTTAAGAAAAATCCATAATTCAGCACAAAGTGATTTGTGCATTTAAGCGAATGCTCACAATTCTCGAGCTCTGTGGGGAAGGCTGTTACACAATGCAATGGTGGAGATGGGAGCTGCAGTTGTGTGGGCACCTGTGGGATCAGAGCACAGATGAAGAAAATCCCTTTTATTGTGAGTTCTTGCAAATTTCCTTATTTAAATTACAGAGTTTATTCGTACTCTGCAGACTTCCTGGGCAGGCAGAGGAATGAAATATGCATTGCACTGCTTATGCATGTTACCCAAACACTCTTTCCTTCTCATTACAGGACTCAACTCAGCTCTAGAAGAGGAGAAAATTTATTTTGTTCTTCCTGTGTCCTGCTATGAGCCTCAGATGGCACCGAGGCACAGTCAGGGAACTCCAACTCAGACAAAAATTGAGAGGAGAAAAGGAAGTCTCGGTGTAGGTGAGTTCTTCCATCCCCACTGTTTGATGCAGATACTTCCTTCTTTCCAGTTTCACTAACAAAATAAAATTATCCGTGCTATAGAATGAGCTTGCTACCGACAGCAATTCCCTTCAAAATGACACAGAAAGGTTTTTTCCTGGGTCCATCAATGTTTCATATCACCATTAATGACCTGGCTGACAGCACATGGAATATGCTTATTAAATTTGGAGGTGACACCAAGCTGAGAAGCCCTGGAAGTGCTCAGGAGAGTAGAATAAAAAAAATCCCAAATGATTCCACAAATCGCACTTGTGTCCTCAAAAAAGGAAAAAAGAAAAAAAAAGGAAGAGATGCTATTCCAACAGGGTCATGTGCAAGATGTTCACTCAGCCAGGAATAACAGCTCTAACCCCCAGAACAAGCAGCAGCTCTGTAGGGAAGCTGCAGGAAAGGCTCCACAGGCTCTGGCACATCCCAGGAGGAGCAGGAGCCATCGGTGTCACCCTGGTGCCACCAAGGCCAGCGTCCTTCTCCTGGAGGAGACCCCACGGCGGCCGGGAGAGCCCGACCCCAGGCAGCAGGGCTCAGCTCCACACCCGGGGGTTTGTTTGGGGTTTCTTTGGCACTGTGTACACAGACAATGGGGGCACTTTAGGGGGATCCAATCCAGACCAAAAGCAGCTACCAGAGATCAGCACAAGACTCCCCCAACAGGAGCAGCCTGGGTGCACTGGGGTCGTTAAACCCCTGGGATCTGAGACGTGAATCACAGGATTACAGATCTCCGAGCATCCTCAGCTGGAAGGGACCCACAGAGATCACTGAGTCCAACTCCTGGCCCTGCACAGACACCCCAACAATCCCACCCTCGGCATCCCTGGCAGCGCTGTCCAAACCCTGCGGGAGCTCTGGCAGCTTCGGGGCCGGGACCATTCCCTGGGGAGCCTGGGCAGTGCCCAGCACCCTCTGGGGGAAGAACCCTTCCCTTGAAGAGTCTTCAGAGCCTTCAGGAGGAGCTGATGTGTCAGGAATGACCAAGGGAACACTGCCTTAGAGCAAGGACACGGAGCAGGAGATTTCTGAAATCCATTGCGCTGCCAGGGACTAAGCAGGTTTCTAAAGCAGTGACTTGCCCAGCTGTAACTGATAGAAAGAATCGTGTTAAACAGAGCAAAGGGACTTTTCAACTCTTATTCTGAGGGGTTTATATTTCTTTAAGAAGACTGGGTTCGATGGGAACCTCCAAGTAAAGCATTATTTATAAAGAGGCTCCAAAACACTCTCAAGGCTGAAACTCAAAGCTTTAAAGGTACTTCAGAAATCCCCATCCCACGATTTTGGTCAGAATCCACTTCAGCTCCGGAGGACCCGCAGATCAGAACACGTGTTCTTAAACTCTGTTCTCCATATTCTAAGAAAACTCAGCACTGAAGTTAAACTTATTTTAGACTTCAAGTAGAAACGTTTTAAAAATTAAAATAAAATAAACCCTAAAATAGCTCCACTGTTGTGGATCTTTGCTGGTTGAAGTGGAAACTAAAGGGTGTAAGTTTCTGCAAAAGATGATGTCCTAGATATTGACTAAAAAACTCTATTTTTTTTTTCCTTAGGGATTAAGTGCAACATTGGAGAAATGAATCTTACAGACATGGTTTAGTAGTGGCCTTGGAGCATGATCTTAAGGGGCTTTACCAACCTAAATGTTTCTAGGATTCTACACACGCTGCACCTATAAATATTTTTCTACTTCTTGATATTTTGATTAAGCTGGCTGGATTACACATTTCATATGAGGGTGTTTTATTTAATTCCCACGATGTGAAATGTTGTTTCAGCTTTATAAATTGTCAGGCAAAATGTAACTATACACAGAATTTACTCCACACGATGTTACCTAAACTGGTGTTCTCTAAAATTCCAATAGAAAATAAACATATTGCAAGAAAGTAAATATATTTTTACAGTCTGCTGTAGTTGCTAAACAACTCTATTCTGTGTTGTAGAGAAACATCTGGAAAATCTACTCCAGAATGAAAAGTAAGGAGGGTGATATACGGTATATAGCAAAAGGAGATATTTTTTTCCCCAATTCCTGCAGTTGTTAGGCTAGAAATAAACCATGGAAATGGTTATAGGGGAAATTTCACTGGATATATAAGAGCAATTATTTATATTTAATATTGTGCTAGAGACACGGCAGTTAGAGTGCAATATCCATCGTAACATCCACCATTTGCTCCAGGTTTTGATGGGGCCTCTTAGGCGATGTCGCATTTGCAATCTCTGAACGCAGCACTCAGGGAAAATCCAGTCAGCAGGAAAAACGAGGATGTGAATGTGCTTGTGAGCCATGCAAGGAACTGTCCTTGACAGCACAAAGGAAAGCCAAACACCTGTCTGCCCATTATCCATTCCCAGTCTCCTCTGGAATCAAACCCCTCTGCATTTCAATGGCACCTCAGCCCCTAAAGCGCTGAACAAACGCTCCCAAACCACCACATTTGTAAATACCACATCATCACCTTTAACACCAGACCAGCAGCAGCAGTTTGGGTTTGGGCTCATAAATTAAAGAGCTTTTCTAAGTCAGTGTTTTATTTTATCTGATCATCAACATGAGAAGATTTTACAAACTAGAAAAAAAAAACCCCACAAGCTTTAAATTTATTGAGTTACTGCATGTTTCAGAAATACTCGCTCATCTGAATGGGACAGAAATTTTAAGGATGGAACTTTTTACAAGGAGGGTGTGTCGTGGTTTTGGCTGGGATAGAGTTCGTTTTCTAGAGTTTTGGATTGAGGATGAGAATGGTGTTGATAACACACCAATGTTTTAGTTCTTGCTCAGCACTGCTTACTCCAAATCAAGGCTTTCCAGTGGCCCCTGCTCTGACAGAGAGCAAACACATAAAACACGGGGACGGAGCGTGGCCAGGAGAGCTGAGCAGAGATGGCCAGAGGGATATTCCACACCCTGGGACATCATCCCAGGGCATGAACTGGGGAGAGGTGGCTGGAGAGGCCAATCACTGCTTGGGGATGGGCTGGGCGTTGTCAGTGGGTGGCAAGCAATTGCATTGTGCCTCACCTGTTTGTCTACTACTATTATTATTATTATTACTATTATCTCTTCCTTTACTGTCCTAATAAACTGTCTTCACCTCAACCCACAAAGTTTATTTTTTCCCCCATTCTCTTTCCCATCCCAGGCAGCAGGAGCTGGGAAGGTGACAGTGAGTGGCTGTGTGCTGCTCAGTTTCTGGCTGGGGTTAAACCCCACAGCCCTTTCATGGCTCTTTTTCCTAGCAGGTCACACTGGATTTTCCATCTCACCTCCCCATGTCCTCTCCTTGGCCATATGGGGCAGCCAGTGAATGCTGTGAACTTTTACCCTCTCTCCTGAGCAGAGGAATTTTTACTCCCAAGAGCGGAGATACAGGTGGGGAGTGAGCAGAGACCAGGATGGGGTGGGGAGGCCCTAGCACAGGGTGCCCAGAGAAGCTGTAGCTGCCCCTGGAAGTGCACAAGGCCAGGCTGGACGGGGCTTGGAGCACCCTGGGATAGTGGGAGGTGTCCCTGCCCATGGCAGGGCGTGGAATGAGAGGGACTTTAATGTCCCTTCCAACTCAAACCATTCTGTGATTCCGTGATGTGCAGTGATTGGATTGCTCATGAACAAGGACTTGCAAGAAGCGATGATATTTCCATGCTATCCCTCTCATAAATAGTGTGCTCACACCAGGAAAACCTCAGAAATTAACTTGAAGCTCTGCTGTGCTCCATATTTTAGTCAGAAATAAGGGGCAATGACCTTCCCTGATGCACGAGATCTTCAGGACACATTTCTAATGATGCAGGTGGCATTCAAGGGGGTTTTAGCAGAGAAAAAACCAAAGCCACATCGTTTGGGTGCAGGGAAAGATCCACAAATGTGTGCTCTGCACTCCCTAATAAGAGCAACAAGGTCTTTCTAATACTGGAACAGAATTTTTGATGAAGTGCCCGGTGGCGAATTTGAAATACAAGCCTGGGGGCCCTGAGGAGACATAATTCATTCCAGAACAAATCCAGCCTCTGCATCCATGCCTCTAAAGTCGTTATTGACCCAAGGGAGAATGCTGGCCTTAAGCAAGTTTTAATAAAGACTCTGGTGGAGTCGTTTCTGCGGCACTAAATGCGATAATGAGAAACGAGCCACTTAGCTGCAACAGACCCAGGACCTGGATATAACCCCAAAGTCAGTTTTCGGAGGTTCTTGGGATTCCTTCCAGAGATGAAACAGGCGTCCAAAGGAGATTTAATTACCTTGCTCGCTAATTTGTTACATAAAAATCAGTCAGGCTTAAATGGACCAATATTCTGCTTGTCCTGTATGGGTGTAATTTATTTTAATACTGTTTCTGTGAAGTAAAAATATCCATAGACTAATGAAGTCTGGGTTGAAAATCAAGGTTTTTACTAAACCAATAAAAGTGTGAACATATAAATCTGGCCTTAAACATTGCTCTACTTCAGAACTTTCCTTCAGCTTATTTTCAACAAGAAATGTTTGCATCCGTGACCATAAGACCTGGTATAAAATAGCAAAATTTCCTACAGGCTCTGGCAGATTGAAAGTTTCTTACGGGATTACTGAAAATTCTCTATGGATGAAGTAGGTTAAAAAAACCATGATAAGAAGCAGATATTCATTCCTTTTAGTTAGATTTGCAGTTATTTTAAACAATAAAATGTCCTTCACTCTGTCCCTTTCTAACCATCAACCTCAAAATAAAACCTTGCTAGACGCAGTGGGAGTGGTTTGAAAATTAAACTGCAGTCTTGACAGAGAGGGACAGAGAAAGGACCCTTTGTGTGACTGGGAGGATCCTGGGTCTCCATCCCAGGCAGGGCAAGCACAATCTCTGGTGCCTGCGGTTGGTGTCTGGCACTCACTCACAGAGAGGCGCTTTGTTTTATGGCTTCCAGGTCTCCAGGAAAGTATGGAAGTTGTGAAAGTCAGCAGAGGAAAAACCAGAAATCTGCACTGGTGCTTTGGTAATACAATTGATGGGGGGGGAATTAGAGCACAACAAAGAGAGGCTGAATGTGGCAGTGCTTTGGGCAGGGGGAAATTGGAGAATATTCCCATGGCTAAACCACGCCGTGAGCCCTGGGCCTGCTCCTGCCTCACCCAAAACAAGCTGTATCCAGGGGTATCATCATGAAGTTCACAAATTTACAGATTTTTACAGGGCTCATCAAGTGTTTACTCTGCACAGCAAAAATAAATATTTTAGCATTAATCAGGGGGAGATACATTTCACAGCCAGACCACCAAACCTAAAGCCAGTGCGCTGCACTTGCAGCCAAGCCCTTCCTTTATTCCACATAAAAAGAAGTTTGGGGTACTAATCCTTTTTATGAAAACTCCTAAAACACTTTCGGAAGTTATGGGCGAATCAGTGTGTGCTTTATGATCCAGGAGGACTGGAGCTTGCAGGCCTTTTTTTTATCTTTCTTTTCGGTACTGTTCGAGTTGAACTCAGACACTCTGTGGTAATTCCAATAAGAGTAATATTGACTCACGTTTCTGTGAAACTCGCAGCTATTTATGTGGACAAGATGCAGGGGCGGGGGGCGGGGGCACGGCGAATATTCCCGGTTTGAATGGAGATGAAATGTCAGGAAGACTGGAGTTGCCATCTACTGGAATGAGCAACGAATGACAAGTGCCACGCAAAAATCCTGCATTTCAAGCAGTAGCCACAGTAACAGCCCAGGTACCTCGCGATGGCTCCAGAACAAAAAACCACACACACAAAAAACCCAATTAAATACCATAAAGTAAATCTCCAAAGACAAAGAATTGCTCTCCACTCGGCTCTTGAGAAGTCGGACGATGCACAAGGAGGCTGTGTCAAACCAATCTTATTCGCCTGCGTCTTTTATCCACATCCAGCAATAGATTATATTTATCACTCCTCATCAGAACACTGATAATTGCACTTGCTAGCTTCAAAAGCACAAAACAATATCGGAGTCTGAAAAGGAGAGAACTGTAAATTCTTCAAATACGGGCATCTAATCACCACTGCATTTTTAAACCACCACTTTTTAACACCAAGATAATATTTAGGAATATCTTTAGTTGATGAAACACAGAAAAACACAACACAAATCTTCTTAGAGCTGCTTATCATCAAAGACAGTTACTCCATATTAATTTTGCTGTCCCAGTAATGTGTAGTAAATTCACACCAGGAAAAAAAATATTCAAGTGTTCACTCTTGTGCTTGTAGATGATCTAATGCAGAATTTTTATTTCCTACATCCAGGTCTTGCAAAAGACCAATTATTTAGATAAGCAAGTTCATACAGCAAGCATTTCCAGCTGGACAGACAGACAGACCAGACCCCTCCAGGGCTGTTCAGAAGAGAAAAGAAAGCAAAAATGCCCTGAAAGTTCGGTGGCTGAAATGACACCAAATGAGGAGGAGATTTGATGCTGAAATTCAGGGTAATTTCAGACATCAACAGATCATGCCCCACCTCACAAGACCAAAGCTGTACACCAGAATTTTCTGCAAGCACTTTCATATTTTCTCATATTCAGTGAAGATGTTTATTAGCCTCTCACTAAATGGAGAGTGTGGAGTGACTGGAGAGAAGGATCTGACACGTGACCTGTGTTATTATGATTAATGGAGTTCATACAGAAAGGGTTATTTCTCTGGAACACGTCAGATTGAATAATTACTGGAATTACTCCCAAAGGGCTTTAGAAAATGTTCTGCCCAGTTTCAAGTCACGTTCTTATCACATTTTTCTTTTGACTAGAGGGTGATCTTTAATTGCAGTTTTAAGTAAAACAAGTACTGTAAGCAATTCATTAAACATTATGAAAAATGATGTATTTCTCTAACAGTCCTTGAAAGTAGCTTTTACTTTTCACCCTCATCTCTAGGCAATACAGCAACATCAAATCAATAAATAAAACCGTTTTCTTCTGCCTTTGAAACCAAAAAGCACACTGTCCCTGTTTCCCTGCACCAGCTTAGGCACAGAATATCCCAGAATTGATATATTGGAATATTACTGGCAGTATTATTAAGATAAGTAGGGAACAGATGATGGCATTATTTGGTCTCTTGGATTTCTTAAATCTAATCAGTATTTAATGGGTGCAGCGGTGCCAGCAAACCCAGACAGTCAGAGAACAGAGCTCAGAAGACTGAACGTGTTTCAGGGCAGGATCCCAAGGTCAGCTCCACTTTGCAGTGCTGCAGATGCTTCCAGCGGGCTCCATGGTCCTGCAGGGTGCGGGCCAAGGAGCAGCAACTCAGAACAAAAGAGAAAAGCTTCCAGGGCTGATTTTCTTGGGGCTGAAGGTAGAGAAGCCAATACCACCCAACTTCAGCCCACTGCGTTTTCAATGTCTTCTGCTGCTCATTGCCCTCATGACCCTGTGGGAACTGCTGCAAGTGAGCTCTGCTGAGCTGATGGCAGTGCATGGTGCAAGCTCAGCTGCAAAAGGGGCTGCAGAAACCTCACGGTACAGAAATCATGACCTGGCAGCACTGCAGTACACGGAATTCTCGTCCCACAGCTGTGGCCCTGAACACCAGAGCTGTGTTGATTATTGTAACATTCATTACGGTTATTAGAGCACCGCTTGTGTGGAGCCAGACTGGGAGAGCTGGGGGTGCTCACCTGGAGAAGGGAAGGCTCCAGGGAGAGCTCAGAGCCCCTTCCAGGGCCTAAAGGGGCTCCAGGAGAGCTGGAGAGGGACTGGGGACACGGGATGGAGGGACAGGACACAGGGAATGGCTTCCCACTGACAGAGGGAAGGGACAGATGGGATATTGGGAAGAATAAATCCTTGACTATGAGGCACAGGGTGCCCAGAGAAGCTGTGGCTGCCCCTGGATCCCTGGAAGTGCCCAAGGCCAGGCTGGACAGGGCTTGGAGCAGCCTGGGAGAGTGGAAGGTGTCCCTGCCCGTGGCAGAGGGGGCAATGAGATGATCTTTAAGGTCCCTTCCAACCCACACTGTCCTGTGATTCTGAGCAGGACAAAGCCAAAGACAGTCCATGCTGGGACACAGGAAGAGACAATCCCTGAAATTAAGAGCTGTAAACAAAATCACCCAACAAAAATCAACAACAACTCTAGATGTAGGAAGAAATAGGGCACAAAACAACCCAAAAAATGAGATACAATTAAAAGAAGCAAAGTGGGGGTCTGGACCTCCTTTCAAGGTTGATTTTTGGCGTGTCTGGCACTCACTGCTGTGGGTTGCTGAATCTCCTCTTGTCCCCTACCTGCCATGGGTACACAACACCCCCAGCCAGCGCTCACAGACCACACCAAGCAGAGGTAGGAGGGGTCATTCGGGAGTTTCACAACAACAGTTTCCCAAGTTTTTAGGATTGCTGCCAGGACCATGACTGATGCAATCATGAAAAGTGGTTATTTGTCCACAGCCATGCGTGCACCACACAGCAGCCGCTTAAACACATAAACACCTTTTCATAGACAAAGATATCTGAATAATGGGGAAAAAACTACAATATATCTTGAGCCACAGGCATTTCCCAGATACTGACCTTTGGTTTTGATTTAGAGGCTCTAACTAATAAAGCTTGGCTTTGCACCAAATCTGAGGAAGAAAATCAAGCACACTCTTGTCAAATCATAATTAATTTGCACTACAAAAAAAGAGCAGAACTAAGCCAAGCGTTCTTTAAAAATGGTCTCTAGAATTCAAAACACTCAGTAAAATGTCCTGCATCTTGAAAAACAGGATGATGTTTTCCTGCCTTTTCAAGTTGATTACGCATCTCTCCACTCATTTAAAATATAAATGGAGTCTTAGGAAACAATAAGCTCTTCATTTTACAGGAATATTTTGGATTCAGAATTACAGCAGCAGGAGAGGGAATGCGATTATGAAACACAGTTGAAGTGAACCCTACAGCTTTGTTCCTGTTTGCCCCCCAAACCTGCTGTTTCATCTTTAAAAACCTGTATAATGGGAAGGTAATTTAGATTCATTCTGCTGTACAGATTTTGAGAATGTAGTTGGCATAATCTTTCTAAAACCTTGGAAAATTCTGGACCTTTGGATACGTTATTAGAATTTGCCATGCCCTCTCTAGATCTTTATTAAGAGTAACGGAGTAATGCAAACTTTGGATTACTTTGTACGTTTCTTCCTTATAAGACAAGAAAAGTCCTCAAAATACATTGAAACAAAACCAAACGGGAGTCAGGAATGCGTATTTCAAAGAGTGCCGTTGGATCTCACAAAATTAAATTAGCTGTTGAGCAAAGCTGGGTTTCTAAGATTACACACGCACCACACACAAACCTCCTCCACCATACGAAACTCTTCAGTAATGCCTCAGTATTTTTAAGCTGGTTTAAAAAAAGAAGGTCAGGTTATTCTCTCTTTTTTTTTTTTTTAGAAGCCATGACTATCTTTTGTTATGCCTTTAAATATGTCCTTCTGAGACTCCTGACCCATGATTATTTCTCTTAGACATTACATCAGTTGCAAATAAAACGTAATGAAACCATAAATATTGCAGGTAGTCAACAAACCCTCGTCTTTCAGCTTGCAAAAATCGCAATGACTTCCATCTGAAATATGAGTCTTCAACCTGGTTTCTGCATTATTAATTCTGCCTATGAGCTAATGATCCAATCTCTAATCTCCCTGTAAGATGCAATCCACACGCAACTGGGATTGCAACGCATTTTAACTGGAGTTTTAGAATATGGATATCATTGGAGCAGGAGATGAAAACATAAAAATCCATCTTTCCTTATCTGCCACAATTCACCATCAGCACGAACAACTGGGATACTACAGCCTGCCAAAGGTGCCGCTGCCTGCTCCCTATCAGTGCCCTGCTCAATCCAACATAAACTACTTCCACAATTACGTGACCCAGCCGCTGCTGGTCAGGTCTTCAGGAAATCCAGGAGTCACATCTAAGAACATTCCAAAGTTTACAGGTAACATTTTCCAAAAAGCAGAGCTTCTCTGCAGAACAACCCCTCTGCATGTAGTGATAGGACAAGGGGGAATTGGTTCAAACTGAAAAAGAGCAGGTTTATGTGGAAGAAGAAATTCTCCCCTGTGAGGGTGGGGAGGCCCTGGCACAGGGTGCCCAGAGAAGCTGTAGCTGCCCCTGGATCCCTGGAAGTGTCCAAGGCCAGGCTGGACAGGGCTTGGAGCAGCCTGGGATAGTGGAAGGTGTCCCTGCCATAGCAGAAGTGGGATGGGATGAGCTGTAAGGTCACCTTCAACCCAGACCATTCTCCAATTTTATGATCCTGTTTTTCTGTGGAGTCAATTCAGATAGTGTCCTATCAATAAAACTCTTTATTCAATTTCAAAATACCAGCACCAATTTCAGAACTAAGCTGTATTTCTAGAAATAATGTATCCACAAAGGCCAGCATAAAGGGTTTTTTGTCTTTTCTGATTGTGCTTCAAAATACATTTGGAATGGAGCACAAGAAATTGATTAAGAACAACATGATTGTCTAATGCTGAGAACAGATTTTCTGCTCTGGGAAAATTTTCCAAGAGCAGCTCATCCACTTGTGAAAAGACTTTCCAGAAGATTGCCAGGAACAGCTTTTAACTTGTTCATCCTGGCTTTTAATAATTGATTTCACAAATTCTTCCCAATTCTATCTACATCCTGCACATTGGAAACCTAAAAAGTGTTTAGTGTTGCTCAGGTTATGCCACTGGTAAAGAGAATGAAGTGTTTTGCATCAGGAGGGTTAACCCAATGTGTTACCAATGATGTTTCTTCTTCCTGCATCCCTAGGTGAGACCTCACAACTTCCCAAGCAACACAAGTTATTCTGGAAAAGGACACGAAATGCTGGTAAAACACAGGCACAGGGTGGGTTTAGGGCCACAACCAGTTTGGCTGCAGGGGCATCCCTCACAGTCCTGGTCAATC
>VYZT01034499.1:14202-70891 GCA_013400735.1 Pomatostomus ruficeps | reverse complement strand
AACATATGTAAAACTGAAAGAAAAACACACTGAAAAAAGCATGTAGGCTGCTGGGGAACAACTCCTGAGAAAATTGTTATACAGCAGTTAGTGAATTACTTTTTCCAGAGAGGCAGTAGCTGAATTATCAATATCCAGCAAATGACTGTCTCGATTACAGTAAATCCTAAAGGCAATACAGCCTCTTCAATGGAAGAACCACTGCACTGCTATTTGCAGAATCAAGTAACTTACTTCAAGCCTTTGATTTTTGCATGCTTGTTTTGGACTTTGAAGGTTGAATTATGCATTAAAACCTGAGCCCTACAAAGGTTCTTCTACCTTGGAGAGTGAAAAGTGTTTTAACTGTGATCGTAAAGGGGAAATAATGTAAAAATTGGTATGGAAAACCCTGCCAGCCACAACTTACAGTTCCAGGCTGATCTTGGGAACCCAGCAAAGTTGTGATTCAGCTTCAGTTTTACCCCAGAAGAATAAAGCAGTGTTAACTGGGAGAAATAAAAGCAACCAAAACACCCCCACCAAACACAAGAAATGAAAGGCATCTTTAGGACGGCCTTATTGTCTACAAATCTTCATTTAATTTGTCTCAACCTTCACAATAAATCTTTTTAAATTTGCAGTGTTTTATTCTTGCAATCTACCTGTTGTGTCCTAGTAAAATTAATTTTAAAACTGGAGATTTCATGGGTGTGGCTGGCTCCTCATTCTCATTTTAAGGACACAATGCCAAGCTTAGCTTTGTCAGCAGAAGCCTTCATAGGTCCCCTCTTATTTAGAAGCTTTTATTTCTTTTTTTGATTTTTGGGAGAAATATATTCTTGAATAAGAAAACCTGTGCAAGAGAAGGAGACAGCCTGAATTTTTTCCATACTACCTTTCTATTTTTTCCTACTTTCCAAAAATATTTTTAAAAGTCCTTAAGTTTAAAGATGGGATAGATGCAGCTAATTAGTTGGGCCTGCATTTTTCTGTAATACTAGATTGCCTAATAAATACCACCTCCAAACTGCAGTACTTTCTCCTAGCTGAACAAAGCTTCCTGAGACACAGCCTATCTTTTATGAAGTGAATCAGAGGGACTCAGATTTAAATAGCATCATCTTAACTCATGCCTCAAAACAGGTGTGTAAAAGGAAACTAGGGCCAAACTGGAGTTCAGAGATCTCAGGAGATAAAAAGGGCAAAGGGGTCTGACTCTTCATGGAGAAGCACTAAATGAGATGCCATCTGTCAGAACAAAACAAAGGTTTTATTTATTCATCAAACCTCCACGTATAAAGTGAAGTTTATTGACATTCAAGGAATGCAATACATTTTCCCTGAGGATTACCTTGTGCAGACACCTGTCATTATTTAATATTTGCCTTGCATTTCACTGTTCAAATATACGGACAGTCAGTATTTTCTTGGGGTGCAGCACAACTCAGAATTCACCAATATTCTCAGGCTTCCGTCTACAAAGTGGGCTTTGGCATTAGGAAGGGATAAGCAGATGGACACATCACACTCCTATTTCTACTTTTGCTAGAATATCCTTTGAAATCTTGTCATTTTTTAAGAATGGAAAATTGGGAAAAAAATCAACAACTTGTATCTTAATACAGATATGCAGAAGATGATCATCTTACCCAACACTGAATGGCTAAAAGTCATGTTTCTAGGCCAAGCTGGTTATTTTAAAGAAATCAAGCCCCTCTCACAAATAACCCACTCATATCAGAGGGAGCTTAAACCATTACTTAGACACTTGTCTCACAGATGGGCAAATTAATCCTTCCCCAGGATTCCTGCTTTGCACAGCCTTGTCTTTGTTTTTCTGCCATGGTAGAAACCACAAACAGCAGAAACTGCTGTCTTCTATTTTCAGTCAATGCATCACAGCTCCTAAACCAAAACCTGGCTGACTTTCAAGAGAAGTTTCCCCACTCCACTGTACAGAAGGAGATGCTGGCTGCTTTCAAGAGTAGAATTATGAAGAATTTTTAAGCTGATAGTGTGACATAGTCACTTTGACTATTTTGAAAGACATACACATGAAGGCTGCACATGCCATAGCTCCATCACTACTAATCAAAAGCATCCTAAAAAGAGCATTTTACAGTGTTTGTCACCGAAGTGAGAGACAGAACCATGTTGGTCTATTACATCAGCAGATCTGAGCACAGCAACAAACCCCAGTTATAAAAAGTGACCAGAAGCAGCATCTTTGCAACCGGTCTTCTGTGCCTAATCCTTTCCCATGACATTAGAGTGAAAGCAGTTAAAAACATACTCAGAACTGGTAATAGAAGGCTTATGAATGAGTCTGAATGAATCCCTCACAGACCTAAACCACAAAACTGATAGTAAAACCAAATTGTTTCATACTTGGACCAACAATCTCACTCAAATCCCGGTTTTCCTTTCTGTCTCAGCAATTAGGTTACACCCAGTGCTGCAGACTATTGGGAGGTAGTTGTTCTTTCCCCTTCAAAAACCAAGCCACCCTTCAACATGGCTCCAGTGGATAGAGTAACACATGGAGGCCTCCTCAGTGGTCCAGCTTTCCTGCATAAAAGCAGCAAGACTTGTACTAATAGAAAATCTACAAAACAGAACTCCCTGTTAAAAGAGCTGGCAGATGGCAATTCAGAGGAGGAATTTGTGGAGAAAAAGAAACAATGAGAAGTAAATCACAAAAAGATTGGCACAAAAGCTCAATTCCTGACTTTTAAAAAGCCCTCTGTACACGCAAAGCCTAGCTATACTTTTTGGCTCAGGCTGAACAGGATTTCTGTACAGCTGTCAACACTGCAGGTGCAGATGAGTAAACAGCAAGCCAGGGGCAACAGCAGCACTCATGGAATAACCAGAGACTGGTTAAGGCCTCTGGCTTTTCCTTCAGTTTAAGCCGCATTTGATGCTTGCGCTCCACATGGTGCCCTGAACTGTGTGTGAGAAGCCTGGTATATAGGGCTGGAATACAAATAGTGGGTGTTTCCCAAAGGTGGACAGGCAGACAGGCTGTGTGCTAGCCCAATTCCTCCCTGCTAGCTGCAGCAGCTGACAAGCTTAGATTGCTGCCTGCCACCTTTGTGCCACAGAGCCAGGTGCTGGTGCCACCAGGCAGGAGAAGCTTTCAAAGGCCAGCTCAGACATTGTCCCTGGACATATCTCCTCTCCCTTCTAGTTCCCTTGGTCCTCATTCACTGCAGAACCATTTTCTAAGGGACAGATGGGCTCACCCTGGCTCCCTTATGCTCACCAACAAATGGGCATGAGGAAAACATTTCTCCCCTCCATCCTTCAGACAGAAGATACATGGTCCAAGTCACTTCTGTTCCTGGTTTGCCTGCATGCTTGGAGAATTTAAGTGCCACAACAAAGTTCAAGGCACATGGGAAGGATCTCATGACCCTTTGTCACTATAGCCAACAGAAATGGCTCTCAAAACTCTGAACACCGAACCAGCTGGGAATTACACCCATTTGCCCTTGGAATGGCCATATAGTTTCCATTGACCTGAAAAACAAACCAAGTTTTTTTTTTCCACCCAAACAATACAGCTCCAATTACTCAAATACTTCACAAGAGATCCAAAATGCCAATTAAATTTGGAAATGTTCCCCCTGGGCTTTAAAGACTTGGGCACCCAAGGACCAAGCACATAGACTTTGGTGCCTCTTGGCTGCCTCTCCAGGTTTTTCAGGCAGCAAGGCTGGGCTCTGGGACCACTAATCCCAAAGGCCAGCCAGCTGGCCTTGACAACAGGCATCCGCCTGCTGTCATGCAAGTAATGTCAACCCTACAGGAAGGAGATGCCAGACATCTGCCTGTGTAGTACAGCATAGGGAACATGTTTGTATCCTAAATTCATCTTTCCAATCTATCTAGCTAGATTCACACAACCGTTACACATCAGCAAAGCATCTTTCCCCCTATAACATCTGCTCTTTGCTCTCAAAAACACACCAAGCCTCGCACAACCAGTGCTGTGACTAGAGGTCATTTGTGGACAGAAAAACTACAGGACTCCCCAAAGACTAAGTTACTCTGCATACAAAATAGCACATGTCACAGAGCTGTTGGCTTTGAAAACACGCAGCTCACCCCAGGACAGCCCACCCAGCCTCAAAGTCCTCATTATGCCATTAACAAGGGGCTGTTCATGCATCTCCCCTTGCTTTATCCAGCAGGTCTGCTGTCAACACCACTGGCAGCAGCATCACTTCTTACTTATAAGCACCCTGTCTTGCAGTCACCGTGTGCTGCTTTCTTTGGGCAAGTTTACATTACAGCTTTTAGAAGAGTTAGCATGACTATGTTTCATAGCACAAGAACTCTTTTAGGACAATAACACTTGTTCTAATCATGGCTAGTTAGGATTATTATATATATAAAAGTATGTATAAAAACCACCCATTTTTTCACCAAAACAAGCTCTCTACAGGTAGAGCTTGCATTAAGGAGAGCTTCACTTGCAGAAAGTGTAGAGGTTCAGGAAAGATGCAAAGGGAAATTAGTGTTTTGATTATGGGAAACAATTGGAGGGACCTTTGTCCCTGTTAGAGAGCTCCATAGAGCATAATGTATCCCACCAGACTTGGCCAATGGGCACAAGATGCAGGCTCAGATCAAGCTGGCACGGGGGAGAACGGATTAGCAGCCTTCCCCAGTGACTTTGGGGTGACCTGAGTGACAGAACTACAGCCACCCAGCTGGCCTGCGGTCATTCTCCTGGCAAGCTGTGTCTGGACAGAGGGCCTCAAACAATTAAAGAGAGCCAAGGCACTTGAAGGGCCAGGCACCAGCCATTGGCTGAATAGTCAGCAATGGCCAAATCAATAATTTAACCATGTACCCTGGGGCTGAATGGACTGTCAGTGAACTGCACAGTTTGGGTTCCTGTCCGCTCCCTCAGAAGCTACAATTTTTCCTTCCAGAATGTTTGTTGAACCTGACAACACTTACTGAAGGAGAAGAATGTGCATCATTAATTGGAAGTGACCTTTAAAATGTAAAGTGATTTTATTTCATATGTATGATTACAGAGAGTCTGAAGTGTATGAGTTAAATCCAGAACGGAACACCCAACAAGAGCATCTACAGTGGGACTGTCACCTTCAAGGAGAGATTTGGGTGCTAAAGCAGCTTCAGTAGCTAATTGTACACACTATCAAAATTTGTGAGCACATTATAATTCTGACAAAGCTTTGACTTTGTCTTCCACAAATTACATGCATCTATGCCTAAGGCCTGATTATGAAGTATGAAAGACCTGGGGACTCCACAAATGGCTTTTCTTATAAAAGGTTTTCCTTAAGTGTAGGCATACACACTTGTTTGAGCCATGCCATGAAACACAACTCCATTGCCACTTTTCTTACACCTCTGACCATACATACACATGCCACAACAATCTTGGTAATTCACTCCAAAAGCAGAATTCAGGAGTGGCAATCTGGTGTTGGTTTGATTAGTTTTTTTAATGGTTGTTTTAGTTTGATTGATTTTTTTTTTTTTGGTTGGAGTTTTTGTTTGTTTTTGGAATTTTTTTGTTTGTTTGTTTGTTTTTAATCTGGGTTCCTGGGGAACACTCTTGTAAGTACCTCATTCCAATTCAGTAAGGAGGCAACGACAACCTAAAAGAAAAATGTGTTCCTCCATCCAGTTGAGAATTCAAAGTTAAGAGGACAATCTCTTGAAGACTGAAACTCTAGAACTAGAAGACTTATTCAGAAATATTCCAGCAAAACATCACAGGAACCATAGCCAACCTACAGGGATTGTATGTGTCACCTAGATCCAGAGCATTCCAGCTAGACTACATCTCCCACAAACTCTGTGGAGGAAGTTTCCCGTGGTGGAAAATAAGGATTTTTGGCTTGTCATCTGAATAAACTCTTCTCCCTACAACACTGTAAACATCTTTCTAGTAGTAGAGCTGCATTGCATCATCATTTGTTTTGTACTTTAAAGTTGGAGCCTTATTTTCATACATTGAAAAAAACCTAACAATGGAAGTTAACTAACAATGGAGTTAAAACTAACAATGGAACTTCTTGGGCAAAATATTTTAATCCAAAACAAAGTTCAGCAAGGCTTTTGTTTCTCCTTTACCTATTGAAGCAAATACCAGATGAGATATGATGTATCCTTTATAGGCAGCTTTGTGAAACCTTCAAGTGCTACGTACAGCAAAGTCTGCCGCTGAGATTGTGATCAAAAAACCTCATGCAGGACAAATGTCAGAGTGAGAAGAGAGCTAGGAAATGTTAATAGCATGCCTTTAATAGCATGCTGGCTCTTCATCACAAGGCAAATGGTTTGCTGAAGTTTCAGTTGTACTACAGTAACAGTTTGCTGAAATGAATGTAGCAGCATTGTTAGCGCTGAGCTACCATTATGTCCTTAAGTGTGCATGACTTACTTTTAACAGAACAGTTCAGTTCACGTTTGTTACGCAGACAATAGCAGCACTTCGGAAGAGGGGATAAAACTTTCAAATCTCCAGAGACGTGTTCAATGTGACAGTAATTCACAGGTTGTTCAAAGCTCATTTTCAACAGAAAAATAGTCTCTCCCACTAATGCAGTCACTGCACCCCCTACCCCTCTTTTGGGTTTTTTCAACAGTTGTTCCATTCATAAACTGGTACGGGAAGTAGCAGCAAAAAGTTTACAGCCACTCCTAAAAACATACAGAGAAAGTCTAAAACCCTCTCGAAGTTAATCCATTTAAGCTGCAAACATACCTAGAGAGCACGAATTTCACTGGGCAGGGAGCAAAGGAAATGGCATCATCTTTAGCAGTGCAACAGCCTACGGTTTACTCGAGGCAGACAGAGGGAGCTGTTGCTATTCAAACGGGAGGTGCTCCCAGGCAGACACACATGATTATACACAATCAAGGAGTTTGAAAGATGACTGGCACTGAAGACCTCATTTACTAAGGGCAACGTGAAAATGCGTCTGTAATTCCCCCCGTTTCCTTCTATAGTTTTCATCTCTTCTTGCAAAAAAAGCACTACCAACAACACAGAAGTGTTGTGTAACATTAAAAATAAGTTTTTCAAGCCTGCCTCAATTACAGCCCATTACTGAAGCCAAGCAGATTGGAAAGCATTTATCCCGCATGTGCCTTATCCCAGTGCAAGGGGAGCCCTTATCATGGAGCAGTACAGGGGTTGCAGACTGAAAGGACCAAGCTTTCCATGCTGCCTCAGGACACCACGGACCCAGGTTGAGACTGACTGAAGCAGGCTTGCAATGTGAACCTAGCCAAGTCACAGCTCTGGTCACCCTCCCTGCAATAGCCTCTTGCCTCCCAGCACTGCTAGTAGCAGTTCTAGATGGGATCCAGCTCCAGTTCACCAGGCTCAGGCTATTTTCTGTTACCTGTCTAAAGGCTGGTACCTAAATTGCTGAGGAACAGATTGTCCTCAAAGTCTAGGACCAGGAAACTTTGAGAATATATTCTGAATCAGACTGAAGCCCACTTGGTTGCAGACTTCTTCATAGCAATTATTTAGAGTAAGGGTCATACAAATTTTTACCTTTCTACAACCTTTCACTCCTGTCATCACTGCTGTCTTCCTGGAGAAGGGGGTCACCACAGAATGGAGGAGAAAACCAACACCCGAGCAATGTAGCCAGCAGAATCCTATGGAAGTCCCTAAAGCCCACAACTGCTCAGTGTTCAGCCAGCAATAGGCTGGGTGGCACAACTCTGTTTTCTTTGCACTTCTTGGCTTTTGCTTTGTAACAGCTTCATTCAATGCATTAACAGATTCCCCCATGAAGTGCAGCAATGTCTTTTGCCCCAAAAATTGTGACAAGACTAGCAACAATAAGTTTAAACTGGGTATCTGAAAACCTTTTATTAGCAGGCTCCTTAGCAGATACTCTGCAATCCTCTTAGAAACAGGGAATTGAAGTCTGAACAGGAAATTTTAGAAACACAGAGAACATGCCAAAGTATTATCTGCAATATTGCTTTTGCTCATATTGGCAAGAGTGTTGTGCAGTACGAAGTGAGCTTTAGTTCAATATTTACTGCAGAGAAAAAAAAAGCCTTGCACAAATTAATGGGTGAAACACCCAATAAAACAAAAGCACAGGAAGCCAGCCTGACTTTCTGATCCTTTGCCAGCACCATATCCTTGCTAGGCTGCACTCTGCTACAAACAGCAAATCAACAAAGGACAATAAGAGGGCAGAGGTGGTTTCCCGTGTTTAGAAGACATCCTTTGGAAGATTACCAGAGAAATTATTTATTCCTTTTTGCCATGTCTCAGCTTTAACAGATGGAATCCTAGTAACTAAACAGAGAATCCTACTGCATGCTCCTATGGAATTTAATTACTGGTATCCACTTGCTTCTTGTCCTGTATTTCTTGCTGCAGTCCTTCAGGTGGATTCCCCAGAGTACTCAGTCTACCTCACCTTGTTACAGCCACTGGCACAAGACCTCCTGACCTCTGCAAGAACAGAGTGCAGCAAAGTCCTTGCTGCTCCTTCTCCTGTCTTTGAATTTGTCTCCCTGCTGCCACAAACTGTCTAATTGATGTCAGTCAAATTGAAACCCCATGTCATGCAAGTACATGGAAGAGACATATAAATATTCTTCTGAGCAAAACCTGAAGGCATCCACTGCACAGAGGGGGGGTTCAATTTCAGAATACAGTCCAAAACTTTACTTTCTACCCTGTTTAATACTTTGATTTATATCCTCATTAGCCTGGGGAATAGCTCCTATTAAAACTATTAAAGATAATTTTTGCAATAATATCAAAGGATATGAGTAGGCGTAATGATGGTACTAATGATAAAAATTAATAACATTCATTATTTTTAATCATATGTACAGTTGAAATGAATAATCAGGAAAATAAACAAGACATTTTATGCAAACCTAAAACTAAGGGGATGTGAAAACACTATAAATTACACTCAGTTGTCCACTCAAAGTTTAATATTGCACTTTCGTAGACAAGAAAGTATTCTGCAGGCAAGCCAGACAGCCAGGAAGCAGTAAGCAGCATAACATAAAGCAAATGCCTGTTCACCTCTTCCAAACCTGCACCCTTGATGCCTCCCTCACTCCAGGATAATGTGGGCATTTGGCACCCTGCTTCCAGGTATGTATGAGACAACTGGATTGGGATGTTATTAATACTAAAAATTATCAGTAATAACATTTCTTCCTTTAGTCTCTGCAGCTGTTCCTTTCCCATCTTGCTGTCCATGCGTGTTCAGATCTTTGGCATGACACTGTTTCTCACTCACAGGAAGGACAGTGCAACCAGTGTCCCCACAGACTTTGGCAACAGCACATCCTGGGATCAAGCTCAGCTGTCAGCACAAGCAACCCATGGAGCTTCACACAACAGCTCTCAGCAATGCAGGCAGGAAGCTGGTCTGACTTAAAGCAAGAGCTCTCCTACCAGACTGTCTTACACAGCAGTTGACTCTTCCAATCATGTTCCCATCCAGTTATGAAACAGCTCCAAAGTCCTAAATTGTTTTGGATTTCAAGGCTGCAACACTAATGCTCAGCAAATACAATAATGTACTTCTCAACCTTGTTTCAAAACTCTGAAAACACAGCTCATGCTAAAGCACTACCTTCAGAAATACATACTAAAATGCACCTTTTGGCCTTAAAGGTGGAAAGATCTCTTTTTGGAAGGGGGACTTTCATTCAGGTTTTAAGAACAAATTGGCAGGTGAGAAGTCAAGCAATAAATAGACCTCTTAACCAGTCAAATTATTTTCAGCAATAGAACTGCAATTTTGGTGTTCATTACAGGTTATCTTTAAGGTTTTGCACAAGCCTTTGCTTGATATTAAATCCTCCAGTGAAAGTTATGACAGACAATTGTAAAATGAATCAGACTACCACACACTGAGATTCTAGTTGCTGGTTGTACCATGGAAACTTTTCCAAACTTGGTCAAGGCTACCAAAAATCCCAGCTGCTCCCATAAGGAGACTTTCCATGCTAGAAATTACAGAAATTCCCAAAAGGAGAATTTGCCTCCTGGGCCACTAGAAAAGACAAAAAAAGGCTAATTTACATTATCTTGTCACTTTAACACACCTGAGGTCAGAGGAACAGTTTCACTAAAGCAAATTGCCCACAAGTTGACAAGCAAAGTCCTGTGACAACAGTGACCAGGCTATCCCACATCAGTCAAAGCTTTTCATCAGCAAGAAAGAAAAAATCCAGAGTCAAAAACAAAAGGCCTCTTACCTCTTGCATTATTTCACGTCTGCATTCCACCAGAAAGGGGATCATCCAGTCCTCATACACCTCTTTGCACACAATGTTATGCAGGACAGTGGCCATGAAGTCTGTGATCTGTCCTTGGTGGAAGGAAGTCTTTGCCATCTGGAGAGCAACCAGAGGAAGAGGCACCATAAATCCTGCTCCAGCTCATCAGAAACACAACAGGACTGCTGGTTTGGCCACTTAAAGGATCACAGAAGACTCATTGCCTTTACTGTAAATACAGAGGCTGCATATCTTGTGTAGCTAAGGGTTTTAGATGCCTTTCCCCTCATGTTTGCTTATTTTCAAAACTTGTGCCCTGACAACACTGATGGAATATCAGTGCTGCCCTGAGAGCGTGTGGAGATGATGGAGCACCCAATTTCAGAGCACCAAGTGGATTGTTATACAGGACATGCACAGACAAGATACACAGACAATATATGTTAACCCAAAAATACCTCTGGCTCACAAGTCCATGCTGCACAGCTCAACTCCTGAGACTGGCTGCTAAAGTCAAGGGAGGAAAGAGCCTTTAAGGCCTGCCACAGACTAGGACTGATTCTCTTACAGCTGAGACAGCCTAGGCTGACTCCCACAGAGCCCAGGGCAGCCATCCATGCTCCCCATGGTACAGCACAACCAAGCCTTTGACTGGACTTGGGAGAAAGCAAAGTAAATAAATATAACAATGTGGTTATAGAGCAAAGGTTGCTCTACAGCTCCCCAAATGACATCTCGAGCCAACTAAGGAGCTAAGAAGCCATTGGCACTGAACACTTAACACCTGTTAGGGAGGCAGAGGCTTGACCTGCAATTATCTACAGCACCCCCATCTCCTTCAAGCCTCAATCCATCAGAAGTTTTAGGGTGCAGGAAGCATCGCAGAACCTTGCGTAGCTGCAACCTGACAACAGCCTCCTGCAGCGCTTGCACCTGAACCTAAAACTACAGGGCAGCCCCAAACAATCTCATGGTGGGAAACAAACCAACAACAGGCCCCACACTTACATCAGCCTCGAAGATGAAGCCCACTTTCCCCAGGAGACAAGCAGGAGACACAAGTGAGGAGTGTGCTCCTCAGCTGGAGCTTAAATCACAATGGGCGGACCCTGCTCAGGACAATTAGCAGCTCTAAGGGCTTGCAAGAGCCCTGCAGGGCTGCTGCCCTTTGCTGCCTGAGAGCAGCTGGTCTCTCTGGGAGAAATAGAGTGAAATCAGAGCACATTTGGACAAAATTCCCTGGCTTTTTGGGGTATCTTCCCACATATTCCTTGAATAGTTCTGGGAGAGACAACCAGCTCCCAACACATCTTTACTTCCCAAAACAAAATGGTCAGTGAGGAGGTCTTCCAAAATTAAGAGAATTAGTCACTGCCCAGAATCAAGGAGGAGGGATGAGAACTGAAGGTTCAGTCTGATCTTGATTGGAAGAGTTTTGTTTAAATCTGTGTTCAGTCAGTCTACAAAGTAACAGCACTAACACAGCAAGGTGGCAGACGTGACACTCTGTGGCACTGCAGAAGAACTATCTCTTTCCCTAAGAAATATGTGTGAGCAAGAGAGGGGCAGCAGCTGGGAGCAGAGGCTGGTGGCTGCAGAAGCCTAGCAGTCCCCACGACAGCTCCAGGGAAAGGAAGGGTCTGTCCAGACTCAGTTTTATCTGCTGCAATGCCAGGCTGGGGGATATTCTGCCAGTCTGGAAGGGCTCTGGCCTTTGCTCACCTCTGGATTCCTCCTTTACCATTGGCTGGGGCTGGAGGCATGGCTTTCATGAGTGGTTCTTCCCTTTTCTCCTGGCACTTGTTCCAGCTAAGCAGTGCAGGAGGCTGTGTCTGTCCTTCAGGCAGAGTGAAAGAGGCAGATAACAATGTGCATGTCCTCCATAAGCCCACCCTCCTGTGCACAGACTTGACTGTTGAAAAAAGAGATGCTAATGTGATGTTAGGGAGTTCTCTGGGCTTCTCTTTGTTTTGCTCTTTCTCCTTGTTCAATATTTTTCATTTGTGAGTGCCCTATTCACCCAGCCATGTGCTCTCCAGTGGAAGTGCAGTTCCCAACATGTCTGTGTGCTCTCACAGAACCTCTGAGACCTTCAAGGCCTGAGCCAGTGCTGCTGTCAGGGTATCTGCCCCTGAGGGAACCTTCTGGTCTGCCCTAGACATGGAAACAGATTATTCTGGTTGGTTTTACTCTGTTTTTGCTCTCAGAAACATCAGTTCCCAGATCTGAAGGCATTATGTGGCACCCACTGAGCTGAGCAGCTCTTGGAATGGGGGAGGTGACAACCTGGCTGGAACCAGGCTAGCTGGTCCAGCCCAGGGCATTGACACCTATTCTAAATCCTGTTTTCCAGGCTCAGAGAAGGGGGCTGTTCAGGGCTGCAAAACCCCAGCTCATTTGACTCTGGGAAAGTTCCAAATGGGTTTTAGACCTCAAAGGGAGACATGTGTCCTTGGGCATCAAATCTAAGAGTCGTCAGACCCAGAGACTTAGTCCTGTGTTTTCTGTGCTTGAAAATGGAGACTAAGTTTTGGGTTTTCCAGACTTGAAAGCATGCTCATCAGGCTGTTTTGGAGGCTCTAAAACAGCAAAAAAGGTTTGTGTGTTTGGGGCTGGGAAAAGAGTTCCTGGGGGTGGGCTGGGGTTTGAAGCAGAGACCAAGTCCTGTGTGTTTGGGCTTGGAAACTGAGATTGACTCGTCTGTTTCTGAGCAGGGGGGCAGGAGTGGGACAGAAGGTGTTGGGTTCCAGGCAGGCAGGAGGTGGGCAGGCTACAGAGACCCCTGCCAGAGATGGGGGTTCAGTCATGTTGGTCCCCAAAGTTTGAAAGGCCAGCATGACTCAGGCTGAACTCGATGTCTGAGTCAATCTCTGGGGGAAAAGATATTTTTCACACTGGGTTTTTTGTGTCCAACTATTTATTCATTGTGTGCCCAACAGCTGGAACAGTCATTAAGTCATTAGTTCATATTTAGACAATGCACAATTATGGCAGCTCATATTCCTAGGACAGTGATTGATTTATGACCTTGTCAAAACCCACACTGCTATAATGAGCAGAAGCTTTAATGAGCTTAAGGACAGGCAGGGCTGTCCCCAGCCAGGAGCAGAGCAGGCAGCAGCATTGTTCTCTGCACAGGCAGCCTGGCTTCTTCCTCAAAGATTCAGGGAATCTTGGGCAAGTCTCTCCCCATCTCCTTTCAAGGGTAGAAATGATGTGTCGCAGTGCATCCATGGTTCCTGCTTGGAAAGTTTTGGAGGGAGCACCACTGGCCCCATTGTCCTCACTCACCAGAGATGAACCCAAGACTGTACCAGCTCCTCCACCCCTGGAAAAGAAGGCACTCTTCCAGGAAGCAGCCAAACAGCATCTTCAAGTTGATATGTTACACTTACACAATATTTTCTGTGCTTATTACCTAATTATTAAGTGTTTAATAATCAGGCAATATTTATAAACTAGTAATTCATTATTATTTACATACTTGTAAGTTGATTATTCAACACACTCTCAATATTAAACTATGCTACTTATAATCAAGTGATGGGAGCAATTTATTTACAACCATGTCAAGAGCCCCCGTGGCATCAGAGCAAGCAGGAGTTGCATTCCCACCCCCTTGAAGGTGGTAGGAGCCAGACAGGATCACACAGTTTCCCAGCACAGGCCTTTTGCCTCTGTATCAGGCACGCATGCAAAATACACAGGAATATGAGTGGTGCGTTTCATTTTTATAGGTATTGTTACCCTCACCAGTGTGACTTTCCAGTATTATCAAAATTAGTAAGATTAGCAAAGCAACAAGGAACAGCAGTGACTCTGTGACTTCTCAGCCTTTCAGTGTGCAGTTTAACATTTAGCAAACTTAAAAGTTGACTTGAACTAAGACTGTTGGGTAGTGTAAGATATGGTGCATCCATCAACACAATATAGAAGCTTTAGGAAGATGTGACAAACAGCATTCAAATTGTTACTCAATGAAGTGCTACAGCTTTCTTACAGGTCTCACTAAGAGGGTGAAGCTGGATATGCAAGTAGAACACGAGTGCTCCTCTGCTAATTCTAATTAATAATGACGGCCTGCTGCAGAGGCTAATCACAATAATGAGAATCAGATAACAGCCCAGGAAGCCCAGCTAAAAATAAGAAAAAGAGTGCAATTTCAAAAAACTAATAGTATTTTTAATTGGAAAACCCCTTCCAACAACATAAGACAGCTTCCTAAATCATGAAACAAATGAAGACACTGACAAAGAGTTCAAATTTCAGGAACAGATGGTCTTACAAAGTGATTCAGTAAGTCTCCATCGACTGCTAGGAAAAGGCTCTAAACCCAAGCACTTTCCATAACCTTGGTAGGGTTCTCTGGTTTGTTGCAGAGGATTACTGCCCTCTACAAGACAGCATTTTAAAAGAAGCTGCTGAACCTAGCCCTTATAAGCTTTTGAAGCTTATAAAGTATTGTGAAAAAAATGAAGTCTATCTTGGCCAAACCCAATGAAATAGTAGAGGACAATCATATCTTGTCTATGATTGTGGCTTAACTGTTGCACCTGTTTCCTGAGGTTGACACTATGGCACAGGATTGTAAATCTTGGGTTAAAACCTTTCCTGTGAAGTGTTGCGGTGTGCTGTTGGCCAGGTTTCTGTTTTCCTGATGGCCAGGCACTGCTGTCTCCCTGCTCCCTCTGGTATCTGATTTCTCCCCCTGGAGGGCTCTGTATTTCGCAATCCTATACAAAGCCCGCCAAATTCAAACCCCTCACTCCTACCTCAAGGGATGTTTGTATCCTCCCCCGCCCCCTCGTGTTGGTATATATGTAACGCACCGTGCCAGCGCTTCCCTGGCACGATCGTGGTGCCTGAATAAACCACCTGAGGAGCCCCTCCGCTTCGTCTCTCCTTCCTTGGCGCACCTGTAACATCAGTGAATTAGGGGAAACCCTGCTGGACCTTCACCAGCCCTCCCACCCCTGGAGCAACCTGGCCAGCCCCTGGAACTGCGAGTGAGAGCCTGGTGCCCCTGCCAGCGGCACTGTACGGCACTGAAGAGAAAAAAAGATGGCAAAAATCTGAGCATAAATGTAGCAACTACAACTTTAAAGTATACACTTTATGTCTTTGTTGCTATAGACAATACATGAAACCATGAAATAACAATTTGGTGAACAGCTTTTTAAGAATAATATCTACTAAACTGAATAAAGTAAATAAACCACTACTTACTGTGCTGTTAATATCCGACTCCTATGGAGGAAGATGTTCTAGGCTGGGTAAATAAGGTAGTCATTAACACCGGTTTCATGTTATTTTTAAATGTCTTCCATAAATATCACAGGAGAACAAGTAGTTAATTCCCCCACAAAAATATTAACAGGTACTTGCTGCCTAACTTTAATTATTTCAATTACATATTTATATGAGGAAGAAAAAGCATAACACTTAGCTCGTGACCATGACTAAAGTTATAGGAAAGAAGAAAATAGTGTAAATTCAAGGGTGTCTCATAGTCCATGAAAGAGAAACTGTTTTCAGCCCACTGTTAAATATGATCAAAATGACCTGATCATAGGTATATTTATGTAAAAATTGTAAAGAATGTATATAAGTTTCTCTAGTTATAATTATATGTATTGGCAAATGATACTTGAGTTGGAAGAAACAAGTAATTCAATTAAGGCCAAATGTTTCCCACATGCAATCTGGTAAAGTATAATTTGTTATCATTAAGTTATCTTTGCAACCTCAGAAGTGAGAACTATACTTTCATGGCTTTCAGAAAAATATTACAGAAATTAATGGTCCTTAAATAGGTAAAAGGAATAGGTAAAAACCGATTAAATGCAATACTTGGCAGACAGAAGAGATTTCTCAATTAGAGATGTCAAAAGACCTAAATGTGTAGTATGTGGGCATGTAACTTTATGGGAAAGTGTTATGAAATGACTAACGAGGAGATTGTAAAAATATGAAATTATTCTATTCCTTTTCTATGTGCTGGCTGCTATTTTCCCATCCTTTGAGCAAGACAGTCACTAAAATATGTGGTGTGTCATCTTTGCAGTAGGATCTGTTTGAAGCTGCCACCCACACTGTACCTGTGTGGGTAGAGAAGAGACTCCAGCAGCGACTGAACAGAAGGGGAACAGCCACCACTGTGCTCTCGGGGATAAACCAGATTATTCTGGGTTATCCAGTGCCAAAATGTTGGTCTGTGCAGTCTGTCAGCAGCAAGGCACGGTAACGTCCCAACAGCACAACTTGTTCAGGCCTCTCAGCCCCACAGCTGTTGCCTGGGGCCTTGTAGGCTGCTGTGAACTGTGAGCAGCATCTGCCAGCTGTGAGGCATGTGTCCAGAGTGGTGGTCCTGCATCCTGGCCATTGTGAGAGCACTGTGCCAGCTTCCATCCCAGCAGTGGGCAGGAGCAGGTTGCGGGATGGGCAGCAAGGCTGGGTGTTGTCAGAGAGTGCTGTGCCAGGGACGTTCCCACTGATGAGCCCTGCGCCTCTCCCCTCAGAGTCTCAACACCTTGCACTGACAGGGACTGAAGGCTGCACCTTCTGTCCTTCGTGTAAGAACTGCCCTTTTTTCCAGGTCTGGGCTGGCATTATGAGCTTAGACCCTTCTGCTAGGGAGCAAACATAACTTAAAAGATATTCGAGTAGCTAACAGTCACTTAGGTAGCCAATAAGTACATCCCAGCGAGGCACTTACACAAAGCTTAACAGCCAATTAGTGCTACGACTTCTGTTCTGATAAAGCACACTCCCTCCAGTCTTTCAGATGAGCCTTATGGGTGAGAGAAACCGAAAGGGAGATTGAGAAGGGCCTGATGGAACTAGGATGCTTTTCAAAAGCCTGAGTACTTGACTTTCAGCTTACAAAGATCTCCTTAACAGCACATGGTCAGGTCTGGTTCCTAAGCCTAAAGTCAGAATGATATAGTTGGAGAAACTTGAGTATGGTTGGCACAGGTCACAGGTTAGAAAACACTAAATCAAAACCTTCCACTGAGAGAGTATTGGATACACTGAATCCCCAGCAGCCCAGAAACTCAAATAGGAAGGCCTGATGCTGACCAAAAATCCCATATAATTCAAGCTTTCTCATGCCAGGGCCAAGACTACCTGGTAGTCCTGACAAACATGAAACAAAGCAGGACTTCCTCCTGTCTGAGTCTCAACAAATTTCTTTTTGGAGTGCAGATGAACTGTAAGGAAACTGCAATAAAACCAATGACAACATAACAAAAAGCCTTCACCTGCATAATGCCTATTTTTGATATAATCAAAGCACTAAAAATGAGAATTTCTATAGGCTCTTTACTCAGGAGCTCCTGTTACCTTTCTGTGTACAAAGGAAAATCTTCAAACTCCCAGGGTCAGGAAAACCTCCTTAAGAGTTTTGCATATAAAAATGTTTCTCAAGTTAATTTGAAAAGGAAGTTTGGGCACTGCTATAAGTTCCCCAGGGAAGTGTTCACAGGACCAAGCCTGACAGAGTTCAAGAAGCATTTGGACAACACTCTTTAAGCACATGGTGTGACTCTTGGGGATGGTCCTGTGCGGGGCTAGGAGTTGGACTCGATGATCCTGATGGGTTCCTTCAAACTCAGCATACTGTATGATTTTGTGAACTAACCCCGTAGGCAGCCTGGATACCAAGGGTAGAAATGTTCCTGCCCAGGCAGGCAGTGGGCTACCTCTCCAGAAAACCAGCTGCCTCCCACAGCTCATACTTCCTATCTGCCAGCCCTGTGACAGTAGGCATCCAGCTTTAAACAAAATGAATGTCCAAACTATTTCTAGGTATTACCTAGTGCAGGGCACACGCAGAATCACAAGGTAATATGTTTGTGGCAGTCCAACTCTGTGTTTTCCCCTTCTCCTGCAAAAAAATAAACAACCACACTCTCATGTTGGAGAGCACAAGTCAGGATTTGTATTTAACTCCTCTCCCATGTGTACATATGAAGGCTTTACCAATTTAGCTAGGCCATCTAACTTGCCTACACCAATTATTTTTCCTTCTGTTTTTGTGAACCACTTTAAAACCCTTCCTTGATTTTGCTGTATGAGATATGACACAGAAGGAATTTTCCATGCTTTGCTCTTTCTGGAGGGATGCCTTTGTGTCTTCTGGTTTACGAAGGCAGCAGTTTTCTGGTGTGAGAGACCTGAACAAGGTGTTGAACTTTGATGACAGCTTGCTACAATGAGCATATGACTTGTAGGGTATCATGGCAGTTTAATTCTCCAAGCTGAGGGGATTTTCTTGTTAGCAAAACTTGCTTTCTTGTCTGACGTGTGGGTTCTATGGACTTGCTGCCAACGACATTGAGTTGTACTCTCAGAAGGACTTATGCATTACTGGTAGAATTTTTTTCTCCTAATGATTTAAGCATCTAAATTGTGTTTTTGAAGTGATTTAGGCCAGAGTCAGGGAAGTATTTTAGAATCCAAAGTTATAAAGTAGCTCAGTAGAGGGATTATCAAAACAGCTCATAAATGCTTTCAAATCTGCACCATGGGACCATTTTGAAGAAATGGACTTGCTAACACCCTTGAGTTCCCTACGGTTTTCAAAAATTAAAGAGTTCCTAAGTGAGAAAGGGGTTATTTGAAAATAAAATTGATTTCAAAGCACTGAAACAAACACAAACTTCCTCTAGAAGCAACAGGATATGGCTGTGATTTGAAAAGGGGAGGGAGAATGAGGTTTATTTTTTACAAAAATATGAGTGCTTTAATGCAAAATATAAATGAATCTCTTTAAAATAGATAATCCAGCCTCTATTACTCACTTATCTGAGTGGTAGAAGAGCCAGCAAAACCATGCCCACATATTTTTAGTCACCCTGGGATTAATTCCCAGGCAGGTCTTTGTTTATAGTGCTATATTTACATGGAACAGCCATATGGAATAGGGATATTCCTCCTGACAGCTGCTCTGCTTCCCTCAAAGCAACACAGGGAGGGACTGCTTCGAAATAATGCCTCCCACATTCCTCTCTCCCTTCGAATCCCATCACAGGTGCAATGGCAACACCAAACCCACTGCTTCCTGCAGCTCACAGGGGCCAACTGGGGGCACATGCTGCTGTGTCTTGCCAGGAATGCCCCAGACACTGACCTCAGCTCCCACCCCCGGGAAGGCCTGGTCTGGATCTTGGCCCATCACTCACCTCCCTGTACTGTGAGGTGCAAACAATGCACATGTGGGTCCCTCCATTCATCTGTGGGAAGCCAGGTGTGTTTCAAGGTGTGGTCATCGGCCTGCCCATCCTCTCCACTATGTTTATTTGGAACATTGTCATTTCCTAGGGCAGAAGACAAAAATAAATTGAGCATATCAGTGATAAACATGGCATCTTCTGAAACTGCTGACCTTCATTCTCCATATCTGAATTTTTAAAAACAGCTGCTATTTGCCCTTCCCCAATCTCCTTTTAAGCTCTGATCTCTGAGCCCCCTTTGATCTCATTTGCAGGCTTGGTGCATAGGAAGGGTTTCTTTCATTCTTTCCTGACTACAAATACAAGGTCAGAGCCCAATCTCATTTCCAGAGAGGCAAAACTAGTCAGACCAGACTTTTGGAAGACCCCCCCCATCAATATTTTAGTCCTACACTGAGGAGTCCAGCTCTTGAATATAATATCTGGCAACTTCAGCTTCTCTTATGGTGGTGAAGAAGAACCGACCACCACATCAGCAACTTTTACAAGACCTTTTCTAAAACACTGTCATTCACAGCTGTGCAGTGACTGTCTGGGTGGCTCACCACAGATATCATAATTGCTGGGGAACAGATGAGCATAGCATGGGCCCTGTGGATATTGCCTTTTACCATTGCATTTTTCTGTGCAGGATTCGGGTATTAGTAAGCAAAGGGAGGGCAGCTCAGTAGCTCTGGATTCTTCTCATTAAATACAGCATGATGAGAAGCAAAGCCTCCCTCTAAGCTGTCCCTTTGTTGTGGCACCAGGAGCACAAGTTCACTAGGCTGCCTTGTTCCTGCAGAGAAACCCATGGAACAGCACAATGAGAGAAGTGCATGCGATTGCCTGAAAGGATACAGGTAGTCCAGACTGGTGGCTGATTTTTTTGTGCTGCTGTCACTTGCTTTTACTTCCTGCTGGGGATATGGTGCAGAGACACATCACCCACAATCACAGGACGTATTGTACATTTTAGAAAAAGCTTCCCCACACAGGAATTTTTCCCCCCTACTTTGCCAAGATAAGCATTGACAGCCAAATGTTCAATCTCCTTATAAAAAAGCCTGACATCTGACCCTGTTGAAAATTTAACAGTTTTTTTTCTTCCAAGTTATGCTGAACTGCATAATAGAGGGGACATTGTCAAAAGTTGCCATAGAAATGGGGAAAGAAAGCAAAAAATATAACAAAGAAAGATAACAGATGCCACTGGGGCTCATGAGGTCATAAAACCCTGTGTCCTATCCTGGTGAGCAGGATGGAGTGACCTAAGCCCTCACAGGACTCAGGCAACTTAAAGAAACACAGAACAAACATCTGAAAATCCCTGAAATGCAAGAAGGGAGTTTGACTCTTTAGAAAACAAATCAACACTGCAAACAGTCCCAGATCCTGCTGCCTTCTGTTAGGCTTCCCAGTCCAGAATTCCTGAAAGAACATTAACTGTGATTTACCTGCCTGAAACACAGCTATTTCCCTTGGTATAAATAGATTTCCAAGGTATTTTTCCCATTCAGGTGAACAGACAAAATTTCTCTGAGCTGGCTACATGTGGATGTTGAAGAGACCCTTTTCTAGTCAGCCAGGCATAACTTTATGTTGACCATTAAGTTTGTGAAGTGATTCCTCCTCAAGCAATTGCTACAGGACAAATACTTAACATAAGAAATTATTTCTAAGCCATTCTGCAGGTGACTTTGCAGGTGTTTGAAGTGATTCCTGCATGGATTCACAAAACTTCTTGGCATTGGAAACTTCATCTTCCTTCAAGTCACCAAATCTGCAGGAGAAACCTCTTGTTTCCTTTTTGTGTTGTGCTGGGACCACTGAAAGCCACCAGCTTGTAGGCACCTTTCTTTAAAACTCTCAAGAAATATCTCAGTCCTCTAGAGATATGATGGGAAAAAAGGTGTTTTCTGGGAGTAAATATGACCTGTTGGCAGGTCGTCAGCTTGTTGGATGATTTGGGTTTTGGAAAAAGGAGTGGGGGAAGCTTACTGCAAAAGGAGGAGCAGTCTATAGAAGCTCTGACTTCCGTCACTGAACTTCCTTAACAGCTGTGCAGGGTGCCAAGCACACCACTGGGGCCCTGTCAAGGCAAGTTTTCAGTGTCACGCTCAAAAAGAGAGGCACTCTGTCAAAACAATGGCAGCAGATTCTAGAAATGAAGTTGGGAGGGGTGACCTGGTTTGGGCTTTTTGCATACAGAAATGTCTGGGTCTGCGCTTCAGCCAGCATGGAGATGAGGTGGAGGAGCACGAACCCATTGAACCACAGGGTATGCTGTGGGTCCTGAGACAGGGAATACCAGCAGGAGACATGGAACAGTAATGTCACAGCTAGGCTGGTCTATCTGCTACTGCAGGAACAGGCCAGCCAGCTGTGACTTCAACATAACCATCCAGTACTGTCAAATGATGGATCGATATAAATCTCTCACCTGAGACAAAAAAATAAAAATCAGAAAGGAGCACCATTAGCACTTTCCACTTCCACTGCTATTAAGAGCAAATAAGCATATATCATACTGGGTAAGATAAGCTGTGGAAGGAGCGAGGATTCAGAAGTCACCTCTACATGCTTCTTGCCTCTAGTCCTAGGTTTTTTGTCATTCTCCAGTTATTAGATTCTGTGCCCTATCACATTTCAGAAAAAGTATTACGCTATGCCAGACTTAACTTGAAAATTAAAGCAAAGTAAAATGACACTGAGAAATCCTAAGTACTTTTGCTCCCAAATGTATTTCCCACAAGAAGTTTTTACTGTCTTAAATACTGTATACATGAATTCTGGCTATGTGATTTAATAAATGCCCCACAGATTGGTTTCAGTTTGTTTGTTTTTCTCATAAAGGACTGTGCTGCCACTGCCTTCAGCTGAAGAGGATTTCAGCTATTCCAGTGCAGAGCTAACTTGAAAGCTGTTTTCTGCTGATAGCAGAAGATCTGTAGTCCTCTGTGAGCTCACCTGCAATTCAGATGAATGTCACATGCTCCTAGATAAGCACAAAGTAAAAGAATTTTTTTTCTATCAAAGAATGATTTTGGAGGAAAAAAATGGTCATCTAGTAATACTACAGTATTTTTTTGGAAAGAGAACCTTTCAGTTTGCCTTTACTCTTTGTCATGCCAGCGAGGGTCTAGGGTGGGAACAAGGTACAAGGATAGTAACAACCTAGACATCTCAGGTTGATATGTTGGGTTGGGTTTTTTGGTTGTTTTTGCTGGTTTTCTTTTTGAATTTTTGTTGTTATTGTTGTTTTGTTCTGTTTTGTTTTCTTTAAACAAATGTTTCTGTCATTTAATTCCAAATGACTGTTCATTTCCAAATATTCCTTTTCATCTTTAAAACATCTTAAAACCTCAAACACCAAAGAAATAATAATAGAAATAATAATTAAAAAAAAAAAGAAAAAGTTTGCTCTAAAATATTTTAGTTGACTAAGACTTTGTATTTTGTGTTTATTTTGTATCAACCTGAACCAGAGTTTTTCTTTTTAATCCTAAGTAGCATGGTACGGGTCTCTACCCTTCTGGTGTGTGACTACCCTTTTTCAAGATGAATTAAACAACCCACAGGCTCACAACTTAGTTAACAGGCTCCGTCAAAGTTTGAGGAAATTTGTTACCCCACTGGCGATTAGCTGTACATTTTTCCATCTCTCCTGTTTACTGTAAGAACAAGACAGGACCTGCAAACACATCTGTCTAAGCTGAACCCATCACAGTAAATGTCCAGAGCTTCATGCAAAAGAAGGCTTAGGAACAAAGCATCTTATTTTGAGTCACTGAGAGGTCCTAGTGACAGGCTGCCATCATGGCAGCTCCTTTAAGCTGAATCTGACACCTTTCTCTTGTCTAAACAACTGAGATTTTCAGGTACTAAAAACTGATGGACAATTAAGAATAAAACCCCAGAATCATAACATTCAGTAGTACTTTCATAATCATACAGCAAGACTGAGCTCTAAAAGGCCAAAATCTATCTGTAGAGAACAACAAACAATGTTGTCTGAATTTTAAGAGAATCTTAACGAAAGTGAGAAGGATCTTGCCCTCAGGAGAGGGAGGAAATGGGCGCTCAGCAAGAAGATGATGCAACCTCAGTTGAGCAGAAAGCATTTTGCTGCCTGCATTTTGCACTGAAACTTTAGTACATTTGACAGGTCGTTTTTACCAGATTTCCTCAAATCAGTTTAATTTCTATTTTGTGAATACACAAGTACGAGTGCACATGACTATTTCCATGTGTTGCATTCAAGATACACTTATCAAAGGTTTTTAAAAACATCTGTGGGAAACAGTGCTGAAAAGCAAAAATATTTGCTCTAGAAACAAAGTGGTGAGAAATTTGAGTCTACACTGGGGAAATCAATATTAAGTTGGGAGAGACAACAGATTTTATTTTGGAGGAGAAAAAAAGGAGAAAAAAAAGTAATATCACCATAATCTGTGCAAGGTTTCTGCTGTCCAGGCCACATGCAAGCCAAATTCTTTCCTCCCAAAGTTAAAATTCACAAAACTGCACATGCCTCACCTTAAACCACAGCTCCATACAAGGACTAAGAACCACCTAAATGCAGACAGCAGAAGTAACTTCTGTGTGATTGATTCCAAGTCCTACATTTGCTTTAAGTGCAGATCAGTATAATCCAGGTGAGAAGAAAGAAAACACAAGGTGGAGAATTCTCAACTTTTGTTCAGAGAGATATTTTCTACCTGTCTTTGGGTAAGCAGCACAAAATCCTCTCCCTAAAGGGATTGAGGAGTGCAGTCCTGCTGCCTTGCAGGGAGTCTTGTGCTCTCAAATCTCTCAAGTGCTTTGGAAAAAACTACCTACAGAAACATTAAGCCTTTGCTTTTGAAACTCTTTCTTAAGAAATCTGAATGCTCACTTCCTATTAATTTTAACTCCTTTCAAAGTCCCTGGAAATCCAGAAAACCTGGTTCCCAAGAGATCCTGAGTGGGTACAACTTTGCACACACAGTCTCCTCTGAAAGCAATTTGTCAGCTGCCACAGACCTGCAGGATGTGCCCATGCTGCCATGACCTGCTTGGCTTTTCAGAGGCCTCTGATGCTGTAAGAACAACAGAAGTTATCAAACATTGAATACTGTAGACTATCTCATCATTTAAGTAATGACTAGTGGGAGATAAGCATTTTGGGATTTTCCCTCCAGCTATAGGTGCTGAACTCCTGGGAGAGTGATGCTGGAATACCTTAGAAATGGTTCTCTCCAACATGGTGTTGCAGCATCCCCTCGGATGTACAGCCACCCTCACCTTCACACTGATGGAACAGCTGTGCTCCACAGCATCACCTTTCACAGCACAGTCTGATGCAGCCCCTAAGACATTGATTCAAGCCCTGGGAGTAGCAGAGCTTCCCTGTCATGGATCCACAGCCCCCAGTGTGGGAGCACTGAGCCCTAAATCCTTGCTGCAAAGCCATGTTAACACGCAACCCCGCCCCCGCATCCATCTGGGGGGCAGGGGTTATTAAGGGACACTGCAGTCATGCTCTACTGAGAGGAAAAGCCCATCCCACTTAGCCAAGAAAAGAGTGAAGCAAACAAAAATTTCTACAATACCTCAATAATAGGTCCAACACCATTTCCAGGATTAGGGAGAACCTCTCTCCATGGTGCTGAGTTATGTGGAGAGAGAAGCGTGCTGCAGGAAGACTTAGAGAAAACATTATAGAAAACACAGGCGTTAATAAAAACAAGGTCAAGAATTTTGGTGTCTGATGGCCCAGTTGCAGACAAATTGACAAAAATAATTTTTGATGCTTTAAATGAATGAAGACTATAAACAAATATTCAGTAAACATAGTAGTCAAGAGGCAAGGCTCAACCGTCTAAACAACTGCCAAACTGTGAAATAATTTACCCTTTAACCTTTGTCTCTGTTTTATATGCCTTATAGCTATAATTTGCAGCAGAGATACAGGAGATGAATCTGTCCTAGTTGTTGCTTGAAACATAGCATTATCACTAGATAAAATAAATTTGAATGGAGTCAATTAAGATTTTTAGAAACCATGCCCCAAAATTAAAGCTAGCTAAACATCTTCTGTTACAGACCCCTCCAATTTGAGGAATTTTGTTGCCTAGGCAACCGGCTCACAGTGTATCTGTTCAGATCATGCTGGCTGTTTTAAATAGAAATACCATCCATTTAATGCACAGCTGATTTTTAGCAAAAGGTATACATGTGTAATGCACACCACCAGATCGTGTATTTGTTTTGCATTAAGAAGCTGACGTGCTCATGTGGTACTTGCAGAGGGGAATGCGAAGTGTAAGTCTAAGGGTGAGTGAATAAAAATGTAATGGTGCTGGAACAGCAGTAAAGCCTCATTAGCTGGGTGGGACTGTCAGCTGCATGGAGAGCCCGGTGTGTATGGAATTGTCCTGCTGATCTCATCACAGAGATGTAAGGAATAATTGAGCAGTGCTGGAGGGAGAGCACACAGTGATTCCACATTGCTTCATTATATCCAATTAGAAACTGGCCAAGCAATTGAACCAAATAATTTTGTGTTGCCACTTGAAGAGCTACTGGCTAAAGACAGTATGATGCAGGTACGTAAAAAGATTTCCCCATAAAAAACACTCCTCCAATTTCAGACTGAATGTCTTCTTTGGGAGTCGGAAGTGCTAGCAAATGTTGTGGTGTTACACATTGTTGGATCCCTTGGCAAAGGCATCACTGGAAAACATCCTTGCAGAGACCAAGCAAGAAAAAGTAGGAGGTATTCAGAGTAAGGCTCAGTACCTTCTGTATTGCTTGGTATGGGAGGTGATGATTTCTGTGAAGATATAAAAAATTTCCTGCACAAAGCTGCCCAAAAGATGTAGAGTGTTGCATTACCAGGCAAAACAAAACAAATCAAAAAACCCCAAACAAAACAAACAAACAAACAAACAACCCCTATCTCCCCCTGCAAAACATGCTCACTGCTTGGCTGCACTCTTGTCATTTTTAAGTATCAGCAAGCTCACCTCCTGAAGAAGTTGGGACGGAGGGACTACAAGGCCTTGGAAAAGAGCTTGGGCTGTAAGCAATCACAATGGCTCGTGGGACTTGTACTGATGGGCACTGCAACAGTCAAGCTGACAAGGGAGAATCGGTTTTTGTGAGTTTCTACTCACCAAAGCAGACCCATGATCTTTGCAAATGTATCACATAGTGAAGCAATGCCGAGCCATTTGCTTCTCGGGAGATGTATATCTCTTTAGCCCTTTGAATCACTACCAAATCCCACATGGTGCTTTTGCAAGGAGAGACTTTCCACATGAAGAGAGAAAGAAATGGTTGGCACTGAGAAAGGAGAAAATCCTTAGCCTAATTCTGCCTGGTATGGTTTTTAAACAGCAAACTGCTTTTGTATAGCCAAAGTTAGCTGTGGGAAGCCTTGTGCATCTTGGAAGATGTCAAGAAACTCAAGGCTTTTCTAGGCAGAATTAGGGACAAACTTCAGCGATGGTATCCCTGTGTGAGTTAAATACTGTGTAATACGTCACAAAAGTGATGACATTCCAGAAGTACTTACATTATTTTCCAGTTACTTGTATATACTGTCATATATTTGATGCCTGGGAGTTGGATAATGCACAGTGGTCGCACAAGTGTAAGTGGGCAGGCTTAGCTGCAAGCCATCATTCCAGCAATTAAGTCATTTCCCCAAACCTATAAATTTTACTTCAGAGTTGTTTGGGTGACAGTGCTCCATTGATTCTACCTTCTACAGAAAGCTTGCAGAGCAAATCAATATGACTGTACATCTGGAGGCACCAAAAAAAAAAAAAAATAAAATCACCTGCTATAAATGCTACTGTGCTAAAACAAAAGTTTATTTGGGAACAAGATTACGCTAAGACAGAGTTAATTGAACTGATCTATTACCAATTGAAAAAGCTTGTAAATGATGTTGACATCAGATTTTGTGTCTCCCGACATCATTATCTAGCCATCTTTGTTTTCATCCTTGTAATTTTTTATTTGTTTATAAGCCCTATTTGCTAATAAACTCCATACAATTACAATAATTCTCCTGTCCTGCACAGAAGGTAAGGAGCACAGACACAAGGAATATTGAGAAATTTAGTAGAGGTAAGTGACTAATTAGGGTATGAAACACACATTGGTTAGGTAACTTATGATCCTCAGAGCACAGATACGCAAGGGTTCATTTCAAATAAAGAAGATTTAAATTTCATTCCTTCTTTGATCTGAAGTGAATTCTTCCACAGATTATTTATCAGTTGATTGAATCTTGTAGGGAGATGGAGGTTCTGACCTCTGTTTATTTATTCTATTTTGCTATTTAACTTCAGTTTGCTAGAAAAAACAAGGACAAGGCTGTGACAGTTCACAGAGATGCAATTTGTCTATTGAACTTAGCTTGGCATCTGTTAGACACACAAAGAAACAAAAGAAACTGCATAAATATTCATCAGCAAAGAAGTCAACCACGATGCAGGATTTGAAGCATTATATGTTATTTTTATAATGATAATAGTGATTCATCAGCCCTAATGATACCTCAGTACATTGCCTGACTGATCTTTTACTCGTGTGCATATAATTTATTTTTCCATTTCATGTCCTGCCTATCATTTGTTCCCAAAATATGGAAGTAGATTTACATAATAGAATTCTGCTTGGCAGTACTGGACAGGTTGGAGGTTTTTCTTTCAGGTATTTCATTTGAATAAAGTCTATAATGTGACAAGTGGAAGATGGCACTGCCTTACAAACAGCTAATTGGGGGAGGAATTGTGGGGTAGGCATTAGGTAGCATGGACTAATCTTTGAAATCTATCATCACCTCTTGAGAAAAAAAATACTTTGTCAGCCTAGTTTCAAAAAACAGCTTTATTTGTCAATTCTGTTTATCCTTCCAAATGAATCTTTTAATGACTTGTTTTTCTGGATTGCATATCTGCCAGAAGACAGAGAAAAACTATCCTGTTTTACAAAAAGGCAGAGTTCAACTTAACGCCTTATCACCCCTGCTGTCGCAGCTGGGATTTTTAACACATTGAAGAAAGTCATATTTTTCAAAGTGCAATAGGTTCTCTGTCTGAATGACTTTCAGTAGGTACCTAAATCACTCAGGGTCTTTTTCATATATGCCTGAAAGCCCCTGAAAGCTGATAGGGAAAGATAGCTCATTCTTCTAGACACAAGGAAAATTCTGACCTGAGCTCATAAATGTACAAATATTCTACAATGCATAACAAAATGCCTACAAATCATCTGGGTTCGATTTAAAATGTGAACTGAAGGCTTGCTTGATTTGTTGGAAGAAGGCAAAGGGAGAAACACAGAAATGCATTGTTGTAGTCAAAGGATTGCAAAAAGACTGGGACAGATTTTATTCTAAAGAAATGAGCCCTTCTTTTTCCTTAAAAAAATGGAGAAAAAAAAAAAGTGAAGCTATTACTTGAAACCACCAAATACACAAGAAAAGTTTCTTCAAGGCAAACTGCAAGGGGTGGTGAAGATTACAACTGGAGCATGAAAAGGTCTGCAAAGAGCTGAGATAGGGTGACAGTCTGTAGACAGTCTTGGTTAATCTCTGGCAACCCCCCCGTTTGAGAGAGCATACAACGGATTGAATTGTACTCACTGGAAGGACAGGCAAGCACAGGAATCTCAGACCTCAGGGGCTTTCAAGTCCCAAGTGGACGAAGCCCCAAGAAAACGTGCCTGGATGTGGTGCTGGCCTTGCCCTGAGTAAGAGCTTGACCTCTCCCTCCAGACCTACACTTCTTAAAGGATCACAGCACACAAGTCAGCAGCAGGGTAACCCAGGACCCAGTTATTGTCACTGTGATTCAAATCCCTGGTATTTACAATAGGGGTTGAGTGATTTTGGTATCACTGGAAAATGCCACTTCTTCATGCTGAAAATACATGAGATTTTGATGAGCAGTGTTGCAAAGGGCTGCTCATTTCTGGTCTCTTGGGAGAGGTTCTTCCTAACAGCCTTGTCCTGCCCAAACTCACTCCCTCGAAATCAATTCTTTACAGTCTCGTGGTTTTCCTCAAAGTACATCCAGCATCGGTCACAGAGTCCCTCCAAGCACCGTCCCTGTGGCTGTGGCTCCTTGCACCTGTTCTTTGCTGAACTCTGGAATGGACTGCATAGCTCTGAACTGCACAGAGCACCTTGCATAACTAATACACATCCCTTTCCCTCTGCTCATTTAAGAGAACATTTTTGTTTATTGCTTGCTTGGTTAGGAACCATGAAACCAAACAAAGTAGGTCTGGGTCGGACCTCATGGGATCATCTCAAGCATTACCCCTTCCCTAAGGCACACAGAGTTAATAACGGAACAACAAGCTTGCAAACTCCAGCTGCCAGGCTTTGAAAGTTTGGCTTCTCCTAAAGAAGTGCACTGCTCTTGTTAACATGGGAGAATCTGCATGTGCTTGCTGATCTGTGCAGAGATTAATTTTAAAGCATACATTGTGCTCAGACGGCCCACTGCTACCATTATATGCATCAGTAAGTTTCATATTATGCAACCACTAGCACTTATGTTCAAAGAAAGCACTTTTTTTTTTTTGCTCATGACAAAAGGTAGTTGCTGTGGTCTCATTATAAAACTAAAGCAACGAAAGATAGGTCCTTGTGCAGCATCATCCTCTGCCTATTCTGGTAAAAAGCATTTATTATATTGAGGAATGCATTGGTAATTTTCTGCACCTCTCTTTCATGTAGCACAACTGATTTCTAAGGCACATCTTCATTGGATTTGACTGCTCACTGAGTGTTAGCCATTATCAAACACTCCTTTCACTGCACAGTTTCTCTGTAGGTCATTCCCTGGAAGACATATCCATACACGAAACACACTTGTCTTTTCTCTCTTCCTTGTTTCATTTAGCACTAATTTGTGGTCATTCCTGCCTCTGTAAAGCTGAATTTAGAGGCATTATGTAAGAAGGAGCCCAGATACCTGAGCGTGATCTTTTCCGTCTCAAGAAGGTTAATGTGTATTTTCATCGCAGGAAGGTCAGAGCAGTCACAAAACTGTTCTAAACCAGAATGTGGACACCAGAGTCCTGTGGTACATCAGCAGCTAAAGCAGCCCAACAAGAAACCTGCAATACCTGCAACGAAAGGAGGCCGAGGCAGCTAATTCAGGTACCCCTGTGCAGGGCCATGCCGCAGTGTGGTCGGTAGGGGCACCGGGCATCCGTCCGCAGTTCCAGGGGCTGGCAGGCTGCTCTGGGGGCGTGGGAGGGCTGGCGAAGTTCCAGTAGGGGTTCAGCTAGTCCACTGATGGTACAGGTGCACTGAAGAAGGAGAGAGGAAGTGGAGGGGTGTTCCCAGATGGTTTATTGGGCACTGGGGTTGTACCAGGGAAGCCCTGGCACAGCGTGTTACAGATACATAAATAGCAACACGAGGGGGCGGGGGAGGGTACAACATCCAATAGGGGAGAAGTGCTAGGTTTGAATTTGGTGGGCTTTGTGTAGGATTATGCAATACAGAGCTCTCCAAGGGGGGCGGAACCGATACCGAGGGGGGAGGAGGGGACAGCAGTGCCTGGCCATGAGAAAAACAGAAATCTGGCCAACAGCACACTGCAACAAGGCCATGCATCAGAGCTGAGACAGATTAGCAGTGCAGCCTCTGGCTTTCAGCCAGGACGGCCTGCAATGGGCTGGAGTAGATGTGAGCTGTGTGGGTCTAAAGGAATGGCTGCCTGTTCCTTGCAGCCTGCTGTGTCCCAAAACTTGCAGAAGAAGCACTTGACACTGAGTTAGGCGAAGGCACAGCCATTATTTCAGTGACAGAGGAGGGACTGGGCACGACAGCATCTCTACCCACAGTCCAGCTGCAATGTGCTTTGCAACCTTTCCAGCCATATCTGACTCTTTGAGGTAGCTGATTGTTGCTCTGCATCTGTGTGCCGGTTGGAGACAAACTTGGGAGGAAACTTCCCGAAAGGGTATCTCCTCTAAAAGGCAGAATTTCAGCCCCTCCCCCAGCCAAGGTTCGAAAGGAATTTTCTTGGAGGAAAGTGAAAAAAACCTTGTTTATTTAACCAGCAAGGTGCACACAGGCGTGGAAAAGAAAATGAATAATGTTAGATAATAAACCTTCTTTGTTGTAGAGAAAGATAGTGGATTTTTAGTCGCTTCTTTCCCTGGCTTAGCTTCTCCCAAAATTCAGGCCTGGCCGGGCTGGGTCAGGCTGGGCTGGGGGCTCTTGTCAGTCCCTACTGGAATGTCTCCCCTGGAAATGGTCTGATTTTTGGATGAAAAAAACAAGCTGAACAGTCCAAAAAGAAGGAAAAGGCAAAAAAAAAAAGCCGCAGTCCCAGAGGAAAAAACCTCCTTTCCTAGCTAACAGGGCTGCCAGCTAGTGAGGAATGTAAACTAACCCTGCACGCTACTCCAGTATCTCGATGAGTTTAAAAACAAACCGTGCCGGAGTTCCTTGGCTGCCTCCCTTCCCAGCTTAAAGTTACAGGATCCATTCCTCGGCATAAGCAGACAATCGGGAAATACAGAGCATAAAATCACCCCAGGACAACCTGTCATTTCCAGCACAAAAACATTGATTACTTCTTCCATGCTTCCTCAAGTCTGCAAAATTCTTGTGCAGTCCCCTTCACCTGTGTCAGATTCTGGTGAAAATAGTGGCTTCTCTTTTTTTTTGCTTGTTACAAATAATGATGGTTTGCTGACTCATAACATGCCCAAAAGTTTTTACTACATATGAAAGTTTGCTTTGAAAGCATCCATCCAAATAAAAATTGCAGCACACCTAACACACTATACCATTCCAAAAGTTTAAATGCCCAGCCTCAGGCTGTCAATCACTAGAAAAAATCTTGATGGACTGTTCTGCAAAAATTGAGGGATAGTATAAAGAATGGAGAAATACAGAGGGTATAAGAAGAAAACCACTGATAATACAGTATACACTTCCATACATAGGCAATGTTAGTTTTCACCACAAATGAAAGATATTCCTAATTAATCAGTGAATGCCATCCTCTAATCTTTTCCTTCTTCTCATTAGATTAGAATGCAAACCTATCCTTTATGGGATAATCCTCAACCCTGGCCTAATGTGCAAGAAAGTCCAAGATAAAAGAGCTGGTTTATACCAAGATTTGATAAGGATCAGCAAATGTTCTCTACAGAAACTTTCCTCAAACAGAAAATCACGATTTCCAGCCAGTAAAATCTTGCACACAAGTGCAACTTGAAAAGAGTATTCAGCAGTGACACAACAGATCCACAGAAATAGCCCAAGTAGCAAAATCTTTATCATTTCCATGGAAATAGTGGCCTGCATTTTACTGAATGTTATCTGCTCATTTGTGTGAGATGATAAGTATGATTTTAGCAGGTTAGTCATTCTACATGGCAAGGGGAGATGAGAGCACTTCATTGCCAGACCTGTTTACTCCCGTGTCTACATTGTATTTTGAGCCACATGACTTCTTTCACAGATGTGCATTTTATGACTTCAAATTATATTTTGTTTTAAAATCCCTCCAAAAAAAGTTAAAATTTTAAATGGCAAACAAAGAAGATACAGAGGTCACTGTTATATTTGCAGTTTTTTTAATGAATGCTGAAGGTTAACTTTAAAGTCTATAAGTGAGGCTTAGACTCTAGGTCCAAGCATGTGACGGAGAAGGATTAAGGAAAAATAACTTTTAGCAGTCTTCACTGTGAGCACTCTACCAGCCTTGAAAGCAATAAAGAAGCAATGGAAAGCCTCACAGGCTACAAAGCAAAGATCAACACTTTGATGAAAAAGTTAATACACATTCCTTCCACAGATTCTGTATATAAGATGTAAATTGGGAGCTACTCTGTGAACCTGCAAAGAAAACTTATACTGTGCTATCTGGAAGCCAAGATTTATTTTGATGCCAATAGTGGAAGTTTTTGTAATAGCTTCTAGCTGACTGCAGTGTAAGAAAACAGCATTTTCTTTGGTCTTTGCTACAGCTGAAGTAACTGCATGTTGTGCACACAGACCATTTTGCTGAGATGAACAGGGTGTGTGAAGCATGGTTTCCCTTCCTTTCTTACCTCACACTCCCTGCATTACAAGGTGATGTAAATTCAGTCACAGCCTTGATTACTATAGATGGAATACTGCAGACATGGAGGTGTGAGACAACAGAAAATAAAGCTGTGAGTGATACAGTAACAAATGAAAGACAGAGCATTGCAGAGGCACAATTTCTAGGGAAAGAGATTAAGAGAAAGGGAAGCCACCTTCCCTTGCAGTCTGCCATGGTAAGAATACTTTAACAGTTGGTTGTGAGCAGTGTTGTGGTTTCGAAGTGCAAGACCTAATGAGAAAGGAGACTGAAGAAGTATTGAGAAACTACAGAGTTCTTGTTGTCACATAACTGGTCAGTGAATTTTGTGAACAAGAACCTGCTCAGCCCTACTTTTTAGTGTATTATTTTGTTACTCTGTGTTATTTTAACCTGGAGGAATTTGATGCTGTGTTAGCAGTGTGCCTTTCAGGACCAGAACATCACTGATCCAGTTAGATCATAAAGGTATGTTTTTTCAAAAGTAGCAAAATCTAATTTGCCACAAAATTCAATAGGAATCTGAATCCAGTTCCTGTAAAACACCTTGAGAGATTTTCCTTAGTAAAACTGCAACACAACCTAATCCTCAGCAACAACAAGTCCCATGCTCTGCAAGGTTTTTGATTTCTGGTGTTTCCATGGGTCTGAGCTAAAGGAGTGACAACAAGAATCCTTTCATTGATTTGACTGAAATCTTTCTCCATCCCTGGGACCATCTCCCAGATGACCATCTGGCATAAATACAGCATTTAGACACTCTATCGAATACAGAAACCTTCAGTTTGATGAGAATTTCTGTCATGATCTTGTGGTGACCTCTGAGACTCATGTGCAGTGCTCAGCACTTAAAAGACTTATTAAAAAAATCTAGTTAGAACAAATAAGGATTTAGAAGCTTTGATGAGAAAGGGGAGTAGGGAATTATCTATGCATTAGCTGGAATATTCAGAAACATTTGCAATGTACATTATGCCAGAATCACCTACGGGAATGAGCTCCTGCAAAAAGTTAAACTGTTGTATCTAAATCACTTAGGTTGCTCTGAAGTAAGTGTCACCTATCATGCATAAATAACAACTGGAAGCCCCACAGAGTCACAGTAAAGAGATAGCCAGAGCGTGTTCTGGGATTAAGCATAATGTGTTGACTCAAGGCACTCATTGCACAGCAATTAACCTAGAAGGTTATCAGCAGTGATTTGCTCTGATACCCTATCAAGCAGAATTGCATGCTGTTCCACAGAACAGTACCAAAGCATCCCTTACTCTCTGTCAAATAAGCTTAACACCAGCCAAAAAGTCCCAAGGTTATTTTCCACAGCAGGGAGGAAACTGATCCCATCATTCTATATTCTTGAGGAATTAGGTTTAAAAGAATATTATCAGCACTGGACAAGAAAATTAACTATTAGGCAGAAAGGTAGTTGTAACTGGACTGAATAAGAAATTATTACATGGACTAGAAGACAGAATGGGATTCTTCAACCTGAAACAAAGAGAAGAAAGAACTGTACTTGGATAAATAACTCAACCTTGCTGTTCACTCTTCAATAGTAATTCTGCATGACCATCTGGAAATTCCTCTGTGGTAATTCCTTTTTAACAGCTCTATAATCATATCTTAATTTGTCATTTCTTAGAAGGATTAAAAGAAATGTTTTGCCTCTGCCAGCCCCATCTGTGCCTGTGCACATGCAGACCACACACAGGCAAGGTATGTGTAAGGCCCGGGGACAGCCACACCAGCCTGCTAAAGCCACTACTGTCCAAGGGAAACGCTCTTTGACAGTCTCCTTGCTGCACTTACGATCTCTTACTAGACTCTTTCCATATTAGTAGTGTTTTATCTTCAAAAAAACAGCCCTCAGTATCAGAGAATCCTGAGCCTTGGAGAGACTTCAGAGATTGTCCAGCCCTCAGGCACAAGTCCTTTCTGTTACCCTGAGGGTGCTTTATCTCAAAACCAGGTTTGAGATAGCTTCTTGGAGATCTCCAGTCAGGCAGAATTCTCCAAGAGAATATAGCCTTACCAGTAGAATATTTTCCTAATGCTTTGCTTGATGTTTTGGGGTTCTTTTCTCTGCTATTAGAGTTCCATTATTTCTTCTTGTATCCACCCTGAACATGGAGAGCAGATTTATTGCCTTCTTTACTGCAGCAGCCTTTTATCTATTTGGAAAGATGTCCTTCATCATGTTCTCTCCTTTAGACTAAATAATCCAGTCTTTTCTCTCCTCCACACTAAATGAACCCTTTCCTTTCAGAAAAAAAACAAACCAAAAAACCCACCAAAAAAAAAAAAATCAAAATGCAAGATGTTTTGCTTTGAAGTGTCTCAATTGAATACAAAAAATATTGATATGAGGAGCAATTTTAAACTGGAAGTTCAGCTGTTTCAGCTAACAAAATTTTTAGGTTCAGCACCTCAGAAAAAATTTCAGGTATTTTTACTACACCAAAAGAACTAAAAGGATTTGGCCACAAAACGTTCTGGTGTCAAGCAATCTATAGCATTTTTCACAAAGATGTTTGCTGTTGTTCTGAGTTTTGCAGTTTCTCAGTGTTTCTCTTTGCTGTGATACTTTCTCACACATTCTGCTGTAAACATGGCCATGGTTTCTTAACAACTATCTATGTTTTGTTAACTGTGTTGTTATCATTCCATTATCCTAAGTAGCGAAATATGATAGACAGATGCTTTGACCAACAGAATTGAGAGGTAGTGATTTCTACCTCCAATCCACAGTGATTTGTAAAAACATATAAATAAAGGCAGAGGGTTCTGCCCTCTCTCTCTTTTTGCCCTCTCCATTGCTGTCTCTGTGTGGTCTTTCATTTAACTCTCCTTTTAACTCCTCAGCCTAGCCAGCCTAACCCATGCTACAGTTTGCTATGAACGCTTCTCTCAGCTCTGTCATTTCTCACTTTGACCCAAACTGAGCAAAGTCTCTTAAGAACCTGCTTAACTTCAAAAGTATGAACAGCCCCACCACAAAAAAAAATCCAACTTAGAAATGTTTCCTTAAAATCCTTTCTCTAGGAAGGCAATGATTGCAGCTGTAAATGATCCCTAATGTCGAACCTCCACGTCTTAGAATAGTGTCCATCATTTGAGAGATGATCTCCTTAAAAACACGTATTTAAGCATTTTTAAGGTGTATGGTCCAGCACAGTTGCAAGAGGGAATGGAAGGGTTGTGGCTTATTTTGAACTGACTTCTTTCTGTACCAGAAAGAAGTGAAGTGTATGTGCAAAGCGCAATGACTTGCACATAGGGGGATTATATTACATCACATGGCGTTCTACCAAACCTGTATGACATCACTGACTTCAGGGAGTAGCCAGCAAGAGAACAGCAGTATTTTCAAGCAGGGTGGTGTGGGTGTTACACCACACTCCCCTCCAATTACTTATCGAGACTACAGTTACCGTGTGTGAAATGGATGGATTATAAGACTTTCCTTCTGCTGCAGCAGGGCCCTGATGCACACACTCCTACCCTCCATAACAAGCAGCACTGGCAATTACCTACGTCAGACTTCTGTTAAAAATGTCACAAATATATCTCCTGCCCCAATATTTCCCTAATTTAGCTGATACTAACTTTGCTGCTTTCATAGTTCATTCCTAATCACTCTAATTAAACTTATTGATTGCTTCAGAGGAAGGATGTGTAGGGAATGAGAATGCTTTCTACCTTACCTCTACCTCCCAACTCTGTGAACAGCTGCTCCTCAGAAATCAACTTACCCTTTTAATTAATTGTGTAAAATTTAGGTCGGGTATGGCCTAGAGATATTAGTTAACTGTGGAACAGTGGATGCTTTGGGAACTTGTATGCCTGGTAAGGGGGACATGCTGGCAGCCTGTGCAGAAGGACCTAGATGGCAGCTCAGCAGAGGTATCTGAGCCACTATAGGCTCATCAGAAGCTAAAAAACCCATCCAGAGATTTGGACTTCTCTGAGGATCAGCCTAGACGATGTCATACTTTGTCACAAGCAAACAGGAGGACCAAATACATATGCAAAGTATATTTTCTGGTCTCCTCTCCCTTTCCTTCTACCTTCTCAGGGAGTTCTGATGAATGTTCCCCATGCATCAACATAAGCACTGTCTCTTTTCATGTTCCCCTCAGTCCAATTCCCATCCCGGCTGGGGATACTTCCAGACCCTCTCTGTCACCTGCATCATATCACCTGCATGCCAGCTTTGCTCCCCACCCCAGCTGCCAGCACCCTCCCAATGCGTGGGTCAGAACAGCTGGGCTGTCCTGGTGTGGCAGAGCTGGGCCACCGAGTTAGACACAACGCAGGGGCCAGCACAGCCCCCAGTTTCTAATTAGTCATTACTAAAATACAGGGTGACAAGACATATTAGTACTTTGATACATAAACTCTTAGGAGTGGGGAAAAAAGATGGGAAGTAGGGAGAAGAAAAACCTTTCACTTGGAAATGTAAAGTCCAAAGCAGAAATAGTGTGTTTCAATGATCATATATCCCAGTTTAGAGCTAATGTATCCTCCTTGAAAGACTTGCAGTTTAACACTGAGCTATATTCTTTCATATTCTTTGACATAATAAAATGCATATATTTATGTATGGCTGTAAAACTGTATTATTTTTAAAAGTTATTTCATTGAAGTGGTTGACCTTTTTATGTTTCATGGATACATTTCTTATACAGTAATAGAAAAACTGACTGTAAACCACTTTATGTTAAAGTATATGCTCATTTAAATATTATAATATAGATGATTGGAGATCATTATGTAATATTTGAGGGTTTAGAGATAAAGAAATGGTCCATAAAAAAAAAAAATCAATAATATGAACCTGCTACTTAGAATTCCCCTGTTATTTGTTTGGACTTAAATTTGATTTTATTGTTTTTAATTTTATACTCCTGGGTTTTAAAATGTTCAGCAATTATCTGATTTGTAGCTACAATTGTAGTATGTTTACTTGTAAAATGTCTTTCAAATTAAGATCATTATTTGTACTTTTAGATTTTCCCTTAACTTTGCAAGTGAACATTTGCAGTTCAACAAGAAGCAGCAGTATTTTTTACATTCCAAATGGTTCTAATGCCAAAGCATTTTGCTGATTTAATGGCTGGTTTTGCAGGATGGAAAAAATACTAATAATTCTCAGCAAGCAGAAAATCAACAGCTATCGTTTTTTAAACGGGATTTCTGTAGCTCTGTCAAGTGTCCCGTATTGTAAAAAGGAAGGGCAATTCAATCCTGTGTTTGATTTTGCCTCCAGAGACAAGAGCTTGATGCACCTTTCTCTGGAACCCAAAATACCAAATAATGTGGGGCCCTAAGGTGTTTGAGAGCCTCAAACACAAGACTTAAGTGTCAGGAGCCCCTGAATCACTTGGACCCAAGTCTTCAATGCCATATTCAATGCTTAAGAGCTACTGCCACCTTTAGATGCCTTCCATCCATTTCCAGGGATGAGGCACACACTGCTTCTCCAAGTCCATATTCCAGTGCCTCATCACCCCCACAGTAACAAATTTTTTCCTAACATCCAATCTAAACCTACCTTCTGTCAGGTTAAAGCCATTTCTCCTTGCCTTATCACTACATGCTGTAGTAGAAAGTCCCACTCCAGCTTTCTTGCAGGCCCCTTTGAGGTACTGAAAGGACACAGTTTGGGCTGGCTCTGAGTTTCTTCTTTCCTTGCCCATAGACAAGGGAAAAACAGGCTTATGCCTAAAATTTCAGGACAGCCAGGGCAGAGGAAAATCTCTGGGAATGTAGATAGGTACATTTTACTAGCTTGGGTAGCTGGGTGGGTTTTCACTGCACAAAAGCGTGAGGTCTTGAACTGAGTCAGATGTGTGAGAGCATGCACATCTGCATGCACAGAGGACATTTTGCAGTCCAGGGTAATAGGCAACGGCTAGGTGAAATAATTTAAGCACAAATTCCCAACATCTTGGTTTTTTCCTCAAGCTTACTTCTGGGTACTCAGGGTGTGATTGACCTTTGCTGCACATAGCAGCTGCTGTGGCTACCCTGAAAGCAGCACTGAGTAAGGAATGTGGCTGTGCACGCTACCAGAGTTTCGGTGTGGTTGCAGCCCTCATGCCAGAGCCAGCAGGGATCACACAGGCATTTTTCTACACCTGAGCTCATTGAATACCTCATGTGACTGTTCAATTCCCCGAGGAAGCTGCACTGTTACAGTGGACTCAATACCCCAACAGTTTTGGTTTAGAGAAACATAGTTGGGAATCCTCTCTGCCTTTTCCTGAAGCAAAACTAATTTGGAAAGGGGATTGCTACTGAAGAGCAGTGGAAGCTCAGCCAAATCTCAGGCCTCAGCTGCATCCCCTGGTGATCTGCCCTGCTCCCAGCAATGTCAGCTCAGACCTGCAGGCTCAGCTCACCTGACCAGCGAAAGTGAGGGATGCACTGCTCTATATCATGGCTGTGTCACAGCTGCCTTGGCAATCTGGAAAGCAGTCAAGACTGATGAACATGACCCACTTTCCTTTCTCAGTTCCCTTGGGTGGCTAAGGGGCTGGTTTTTTTTATTTTCCTGACAGCTGTATCAGGTATTGGGCAGCCCTGATGCTTTTTTTTCCTAAACCCTAATCTGCGGTTCTTGGAAGTTTTTAAAAGGTCAAAGACAAGGCAGTGAATTCCCTGGAGACTGACAGCAGGGTCTTCACACAACATTTAACTCTGCAGTGATTCTTCTGAGGAAACAAGAGTGATGGCCTGAAGAAAACATATGGGAGGACCACACCGTGTGTTTTGCTCTCTGTGCTTCACATGACAGCTGGAGAGGCCAGGAAAGCTCCAACACACCAAATAAAGATGGGTTGGAGAGGAATGAGGGGCAGGCAAAAAGAAGATGGTACCAAGCGCTGCAATTGAAGGCAATAAGCCTGAGGTGTTAGAATAACTCCTTTGGTTTAGCACCTTGGGAAATGCAGGTTGGTGTCAGTTCAGGGAACAGGAAGAAGAAAGTATATTCAGGGAAGATGCTGTACATTTGTTTACATCTGCCGAGAATCTATGAGCAGACTTCACAATAACTTGCCCAGAAGGCCTCCTCTAACCATGGACACCCCATCAGCCAGGTGTCTTCCGCCTGGCTCCCATACATTTACCTCTTCCTATGTCTTGCCTATTCTAGAAAAGCAGTGAAATGCCCAGCACAGACATACACACACACACACAAAAAAAAAACCAAAACAAAAAACCAACAAAAACTCAAACCCTCTGCTTTTAAATAGTTTTTGTAGTGTAGATTGATGAAATGATCTGTGCTCCCCCACACACCACCTTCTGACATGCATCCATTGGCTTGACAAAGCAGGTAGTCACACACACTCCACATGAATGCACCCATGGCCAGGTTGCCTTGGAAACCTTCACTGCTACCTAATATTGTTATAATTGGCAAGAAAATACAGGTTTTCTCCAGTGATTTGCGGCATGTTTCCATTTTACATAAATGCAAGCTTTCCATCTGCAGTTTTCTGAAGGTTTATGTCGCTTTCTCCCCAGAAATTTTAGAGATATTTTCTCCCCAGAAAAATAAAACTGTTGTTTAAATGTTAGAAATGGTGTTGTATCAGTACAGGGGGCCAAACAACAATTCTAGCTTCCCCGTGTCTGTCGAGAGGGACTTCTGTGGTTCAGGAAAAGGAGCCCTGCAGTTCTCCCTGCTGCATTTAATTCCATGCACAGCTCTGAAGTTAGAACAGGTCAGCCCAAGTGCCCTCATACAACTCTGCTCAGGCTGCACACTCTCCACACACCACCATCCACCTTGTCCAGCACAACTAGTAGAAACCCTGAGCAGATTTTACTACATGGACATTTCCAGCCCAGACCAGGACTGTTATAGGATGTAATCACCCTGCACATAGCCTCAAGGGAGAATCTGGAGAAGAAGCTTAGATGCTTACCTAAAGGAGGGTTACATAAAAGCTACACGTGTGTCCACAGTGCATGTACTTACCTGAAAGAGATAAATAAATGAACTCTTGGTACTGTGGTGCAGATAGACCCCAGATCCTGTGCTCCTTAGGAGAACAGCAGTCTGCAGCTACTTCTCCAGCCCAAGGCCCATCTTGGGGCAGATGGAAATGGCAAATTCTCGTTGTCTGATGAGAAGTTTTGCCTAGAAAAGAGGCAGGCAAAAATCAGACACCCTGGAGGACTGCATGCCAGTGGGTTCAAAAAGAAAAGTCTGGATGTGGCATGCAAAAAGGACAAAACTTAAAGTAGCAACCCCCAAATGAGCAGCCTGAAACACTTGGTGGACATGAATGAATGCTTTAAGTCAGGCTGAAGAGACATTTTTCTTGGAAAAGAAAAAAAACCCTATTTCCAGTTAGCCCAGACCAAATGCTGTGCCTTTCCACAGTAACTTCAATACCCAATTTCACCATGATGTAATCCTTCGAGTCTGAAGTCTCACAACTCCTTAAAAATCTCCTCCAAAAGCAGTGTGGTGACCCACAGGTAAGTCCTGGGGTTGGTGCAGGATCACTCTTCAGCTGCACAAAGTGCTCTGAGCACCCCTTCCTGGGGCTGCTTCCTCAGCTGGGTGTCCAGCCCAAGCAGCGGCTGCCCTAACAGCCTGCAGGATTTTGATTCTGTCATCCTGCTCTGGAAAAAATAGTGAACCCAACTTTAGCTGATGTCAAGCTACACAAAGGACATAATTTTGTTAAAACTAAAGCAACATAAGTCTCTGACATATGACTTTAGATTGCCAAGTTAAAACTGTAGTAAATCAGCTGTAGCAAGATCAGAAAATATGGGCTTTCCATGTATTTTGAGGGAAAAGACAAAACTTTCCTGTGCCTGTGTGGTACAGCTGTTCTTTGGCTTTGGTTACAGCCTTGAACAAATCTCTTGAAACATAAATGACATATTTTAAATGTAAAAGCATTGACTTGTGTTTTAGCAAAAGTAAAAAGCTCCAGCCAGTTCATTTCAACATTTTAAAAATTACATCTGCATGGCTTTTGGAGGACATGCTTCAAGCAAATATGTGCTTTAGTCAAATGCAATTAAATGTTGATGCAAGGCATTGATGGCTTTTTTCCTATCTATCTGCACCATGTCTGAGGAGTTGTGGGGATGCAGTAGTTACCTTAACTCTGTTCAAAAGAGTTGCAGACTTATTTCCAAAAAGAACCCCAAAGCTAATTTTTAAATGCTCAAGACACACATTTAGAATTGTATTCTTCAAAAGATCTCAGGGAGAGGTGGCAATATGAATGCTAGGTCTTGAAATGGACTCAAACCCTCAGTGAGATACTCAGTTTCCAGCATTTGCACTCTTCAAAACACCTGGATATTTGATTTCCAGATCAGCATTAGAAAACTTGGTGAGTCTGCCTTGAAAACTTTGGGTTTGGTCCATCAGAGCTGCTTCAGCACAAAATCAGATCACAAGAAGCTTAGCAAGAAAGATGGCAAAATCGACAAAATAAAAGTTAATAACTCACTAGGTGTCACTCAGCGTTCATCCTCTCCAAATCTCATGCTATTTATTAGGGTGTCTGTCTAACACTTCAAACCCAGCATCACGTATCAACGTATGAGCTATTCTTTCTTGCAAGTGCTCTGAATACAGTGAGCCCATTCAGGCTGAAAGAAAAGCAGTCTAAAAGTAACGTCATGTAAAACTTGCACTATTCCTGGCAAGACACCTCTTTTGCCCATCCTGCTTTTAATTTTGATGTGTCTCCAGGATTCCCAGCTTTGCAAGCAGAAGTAAAACCCCAAAAGGTAAAATGCCAGAGGTGAGAGTTCTCAGAAGAACCCAGGCTTATGAAACCGGAAATTAAACCCTTCTGTGGAGAAATAGAGCACTGCCCCAAAAAAGGTTGGGTTTTTTAAGACAGAAGGGCTTCTAAATCAAGCTCTTCTTTAACACAGAGCAGCAGAAGTTGAACTAAAACCTCATTTTCCCTAACAGGCTTTTTTAACAGCATGTGATCCAAGGGGACAGTTACATGACATTTCAAAACATTTTGTACCATCTTATATTTTCAGTTTTTAAGACTAGAACAACACAATTCTGTTCACATGGAAGATTTCTAGATATATGAATTGTAAAAAATTTGTTGGAAATTCCTTGCACTGTGGAAATTAGATGGCTTTACAGTAATCTCAGACACTAGTTTTAACATTCTTATTGATTTGAAGTACTGATGATGTGGCCTTGTAAAACCTGAAAGAAATGATGATAGTTGGGACGTATTTTCTCCTGCTGAAAATGTCAATGCTTAATTTATTAGTAAATTTCTCTTCTATTTCCATGACTTTGCTTGGAGCTGCTGCATTGTTTAGAGGCATGGGATTTTTCTTCCTTCAAACCTCCCTCTGTTCTCATACTCTTTACCTTTCTGATCAGAGCAAAACGCTGGGCAGATGATACACAGCAGAAGGAAAACATTCTGATGGACCAGCTGTTTCCTTAAACAATATTGTTTTAGGAAACATGCCAGTTTATATAGAAGAGAAACCATCTGATGTGGAAAAGAATACTGAGCTTTTTACTGCTGCCTTTTTTGGGGGGGGTCTCAATTTCCTATTTCTTTTGCACTTTTATATGACAGCCTGACATTTTGAGTCCTGCATCTCATAATATGCACAACATATTTTTATTTATTGTTCTCCTTCAACGCACTAATCACATCAATGATTCCAACGTGGCTGTTTCACTAGCCTGCACCTGAAGTTGTACTCTGCAAACAAAAAGAGACATTTCAGTGAGCAGGCATATGGGAAGCAGGACACTTGCCCTGACCTGTTGTAAATAGCTAGAGAAATGTCCTATTACACTCACAAATACCATAACAGGGATTATAATGACAAAAATACAAAGACATAATGCACGCTCCTCCCCTCTTCCCCTTTGTCATAGCAAAAGCTTTGGAACTGCTAACCTGGGCTGGCTTTGTGCCACAGTGATTCCAGCAGGAAAGCAGCGCCTGGCTGCAGCAGGTTCTACATGATGGGAAGCAGAGGAAGGTTTGATGCTCAGCAGATGGCACAGATGGGCACCGTGCCAGCCCAGGGGCACTACCTGGTGTGCCTACGGGATCGCTTGCTGCATTTGTTAACGAGCCGGGGGTGAGAGACAGCTTTGTTTTGCTTTCCTTTCCCTTCCTCCTTTATGTGGTTTTGCTTTTAGCCAGCAGACAACAGCAGTGCTCTTCTCTGGAGTGTGAAAGATTCAGCAATAAAAGGAGCCCAAGAAAATAAAAAAAAAGGGGGGAGGAAAGGAAGGAATCTGTTGTTTTTCTGCAACAACTGGTCAGCTCAAACCTCCAACCTCTCAGCCTCCCATGACTGCTAATAACTCTGTTTACTCGAAGCCAGACCACAGTGGGGCTTTTGGACCACAGACTGGGCTGGCACCGTGTGAGTGTGTAAAGAAGCAGCATTTATCATTGTCACGATTTTGTTGCTTTGCCCCATGCTTGTAAGACTTGATAACAAGGAACTCGGAGGCAGCACAGCTGGCTTGAGAGATGTCTCTGCATGAGCAAAGGCATGGCTCTGTTCCAAGAGCAGGCACAACTTATCTCTCCCAATCTATGAGTAAGTGCCACGGTAATGGAAAAATATAATTTACCCTTGCATCTTCTCCCTTTGTTTTGTCTCAAGACTTTGCCTTCCCATATGTTCCATGGTACAGACCGGGGGCACATTCTCAGGACATTATGGTCTGAATGGCAGAGAAGTAGGAGGGGTTTTTGGGGTCTTTTTCCATCTATAAATTTATATTTAGGCCTTCCCAAGCTAGGGCTAAATGTAGGCCTGGGTATTTATTCTACCAATGTGTCAGCCAAAATGTAGGGTTCTAGTATCTGCAGTCAAGTAGTTGTGGAAAAATCTCTTGTATGCATATCGAAAATGAGGAATTCTTGGAAAACCATCAATAAAAAAATCCTTACAGATTTCTTGGGTAAGTCTGATGTGAATTTTAGAGATGACAACTGATATCCATCAGCCCCAGACTGAACATGTGGAAAAAAGTGAGTAAATCTTTTCTCCTCCCCATTGATGTGGTTCAATGTAGCATTTTTCTCTACCCTTTTTGTCAGCCGTAATGTAGGACACCAACAAAACTACCTTCTACTCCAATACAGTTCAGCAAGAGTAAATCTTTTCTCTTGGGAAGGTTCACAGTAAAGCAATAGAGAATTTCAGGGCAAGTCTAAGCTAAATTGACTCAAGCTGCCTCTGAGACATTTACCTAAATCACCCTTCTTGTAGTGCAGGCACAACTATCCTTCATTTTCACAAGCACTAAAAAGAAAACAGAACCTTTGAATACATTTCTTCACAAATAAAGAGACGTTGAAAAGCAAACCTAAGTTAACCACTTGAAAAATATTTTCCTAGTGCTATAATTCAAAATAACAATGAATGAAAGGAAAAGAAAAGAAGAAGGAGAAGAAGGGTTTTATATTAAATTGCATTAACCAATAATCTAATAATCAGCCAATTGAATATCTTTGTGAATAAACCCTGCTATATAGTGGCACCTGACCTGCAGTAGCTTGATACTTCATAGTAACTGGGTCTTTGCCCTCTCATTATAAAATAAAGCATATGGTATTTTAATGTAAAGGATAATGTCAGGTTTGATAATATGAGGTAATTAGTGGCTGTGTTCTAGTACTGTGAGAGCATCACTCAGGTTTCCTCTCTTGATGAAAAGCAAATTCTTTTTGCCACACAAGGAAATACTCATTGTTTCAAGACTTGTGACAAAAATGATACAGACATTAAGTCAGAGGCATGAAAGATTATTCATGTTCAACTTTAAAATCAGGCACATCCAAAATATTATCTTTCAATTTGCATTTCTTTTGATCCACTAGGCTTGAGCGGAGACAAGAGAGGAAATTAAGTCAAAGACAATTCCCTACCAATTAAACTTGTGTAGAGAGAGATAGATTAACTCTCTCCCCTGTTCTACCCAGGCTGTGTGCCCTGCAGCTCCTGAGGGAAACACTGAGAGGTGGAAAATCACACACACAGGTTTATGGGGAGGGCATCTTTCCCACAGCTGTGCTCCAATCCTGGCTGCTGAATGCAGGTCAGCAGTGAGGAATTCCTCTGGAGCAGCATGGGACACTCCTTGCCCTGGCATATAGCCCACTTGTGCTTGAGATGCCCCTCACATACTGCAGTGGGACATGGGAAGTTATTCCAGAGCTCAGATGTTGTGGGCTTCACCCTGAGCTTTTCTGAAGGGGGAATCAACGATGGGGACAGGAACCTCTTCAGCTGCATCCCTTTGGGTGGGAGCTTTTGGAGCATTTGCCAGTGCCAGCAGGCTGTAGGGTAAGGGACTCTGAGCCTTCCCTTCATCCCCCCTCCAGCAACCAGCCTTGCTGCATTGTTTATTACCTGATTTAATTTTGGGACTTGGGGATGGGGGCAGTTTGTTGACAGAGACATCTGTGCAGTGTGTGACATGGTCATCTTTTGCAAAACAATACGTGGTCTTCTGCTAGAACAAGAAGGGGTTAAGCTGTCTGTGCAGCTGATGCATGGTAGGATTTAAAACTGTCAGCAGTAAAACCCACATCATTCATATCTCTATGTGCATTAGGATTTAAATATGGATGCCAAAAATGAAAATGCCTCTTACTGAAGAAAGGAAGAACACATTTCCTAATATAGATAAATTTTCCCATTTCTGGCAGAAATTGAGAGAATTAGCAGCACCTGCAAAGGCAGAAAACAAGAAAAGTAAAAGAATCATGGATAATTAATACTCAGAAGGCAAAGACATCTTTCACAGAAAAACATAATGGGCCAGAAATTCCGCTGCTGTACATTCGCTGATTTACATCGGCCGAGGAATGTGTTCCAGTAGGATTTAACATTCTTCTTATGTTACCTGGGAGATAAATGATTCAAAATACAGAGAGAACTTAACATGCATTATCTGTCATCTTTTGTTGATTAATAATTTCAGATGTTGCTACTATTACTTAATGTAGACAATCATTATACACTGAATTAAAATACAACAAAACATTAAATGCAGCAAAGCATTACTTACGTATAATCTCTTTAAACCTAAGTAAATGAAGCAAATAAATTTTAAAGGTCATTTAGGGGAGCTGAAGTTGGAAGAATGAAATTACCAAATTATCTGCTCCCATCTACTGGACAGGGTAGAGATGGAGGCAGAGCTTCCAATTTTGCTCTCACACATCACCCTGAAACACTCTGCTGGGGTGAGAACATCCTATTATATTCATACTTTTTAGGTGGAACAGCAAATTTCTGGCCCTGGTTTTCTGAGTGTGTCTGTTTGCATGGTTGCACTGCGTCTGTCCGAAAGGTTCCTCTTAACAGCATTTGAGTTGCTCGCCTGGTTTCAGCTGAGATGGAAAGGAGGGTAGAAATCTCTCTGATGAATTGGAACAAAGTGTGAAAATCAGGGTTGAGTAGAAGAGTTCAGCAATTCCCCGTGCCCTGTTCCCTGCCAAGCAACTGGGCAGCCACTGGGTAGCTTAGCACAAGCCTCAAAATGTGTCATCTCCTTCTCAGGAAACCGTTTGCAGAGAGATGGAATTAGGGACAGGAAGCTGAGGACAGGTAAAAAAGGAGTTAGGCAGATGAGGAACAAGTGGAGCAAGCAGCAGGAGGAGAGTGAGAGGTGATGGGGAGGATTTCCTTCAGCCTGACAAATAAAGAAACTAATGGATGAGGTTTTGGGGGAAACATCAGATTAACTGGAAACATTCTTCTCTATGCTATTTTCTTTAGTAGGACAATTGTCTGCAAAAGACATGGCCACAGGATGGCGAATTTTGCTTGAATTATCCAAACCTTAATGCCATGATAACTGCTGGAAAATTAGACCCCAGCCTTGCATTGCTTCTCCACTGTGAAACAGACACACCCCACACACCACAGATCTCTACAACAAAGGAAAGTGCTCAGTATTAAGAAATGTAAAGTCCTGGATCAAGCTTAAAACAGATAGCAATGCATGTGCATACACCACTAGGTATAAACACAATGTACTAAAATCAGTGTAAACAATCACAATTTCCTGCTTTCTGAGCTGAACTGGGAAGGTCCAACTGAATCTAAGAAAGATGGGGCTCTGGCCATAGGAAGAAGTGGACTTCTACTTACCCCAAAGTGTAATGCCAAAGTTCTTGGGGGAAACTAACCAGTTGTCAGCCTTTCTCCTTCCTCATCGAGTGTGCTAGACACAAACAAATACCATTGCATATATTCAGAGTGGTTTACAGTAGATATGAAAAAGTCAGAAGGTACCTGGGATCTAATTCCTGCACAAAAAGCAATGCCTGCCTTAGCCAGCAGGAAAAGCTGAAAGTAAAAATAATTAGGGATAACAGAAAATAGCTTCTATCTGCGAACAGCAGGAAAATATGTACTGCAAGTAGAGCTGCACGACTAATTGATTTTAGGGGTTTGTTGGCAGTCTGAAAACCAAACACTCCCAACAGGTAGGTTTTTGAGTTCAACAGAGCTAATGGATCCTATGACCTGAGAAGCTCCACTATGTGGCTTCCCCAAAGTCTAACACAGCATGAATTTGGAAGGCCTTCCCTCAGCACAGCAGTTGTTTTCCATCTGGACACCTATCTTCATAAAATTCACAGGAGCACGCGTGAGACTTTTGGGTTGCATCCAGGCACTGTATTTAATTGTAATTAAGTGGGGACAGACACAAGCATACATGCGCACAGATGTGAGACAAGAGGGGGCAACAAATGCCACTCTCTCTCTGGATCCAGACTGTATTTTTTGTAGGAGGAGAGAAACCAGACCAGTATTTTGACAGTCACAGATATTAAGCTTATGCACTGCACACTGCTGAGCAGTATTTGGGAATGAAAACTCTTCCCCATTCGCCTAAGTGAAAATATATGTCTCACAATAGGGTGGAATTACCCTAAGAAAAGAACTATCCCAACTCTACCCCATAATATCCCCTTCGTATCTTGCAAACGGGCTTGCTATCTCCTCAGAAGAATAAACGAAGGAGGTAGGTGAAAGGAAAATCGGGAATCCTTGCCTCTAGGCATTCAACAAACCATCAGTGAATAATAAGCAGGTCCCTTTCCCTTCCCAGAACAGCAGCTGTGGACACTGACAGACAACAAGCTGATTGTGTCAACATATTCTGGGAAAAATTCCCAAATACTGGGCTGCTCTGGTGGTCTAGCAATCAGAAAAAAAAACAAAAAAAACCAACAACCCCAAAACCAACAAAACAACAAACCAAGAAGAAATAAAGATAGCCCTTTCCAAAAATAAAGACAAGGAGGGGAAACAAGACTTCTTTTTTCTCCCCCAAAAGCACTGTGAAATAGCCCTTCTGTTCATTTATTACAGTACAAGCAGAGCTGCTTCCTAAAACAACTCATCTCCAGTTAGAGCAGCATTTGTTGTAACAGCAAATTTCCACAGCCAGACAATGGTACAAGAGCTGTTGAGACAGAGACACGTATAAACACAAAAATACAAAACACTCTGACTTGCTCATTACAGGAGAAAGCTGCAGCACAGGGAGTTGTCAGACAGTGACCAGTGTTCAGCTACTCTTGTCCAAACTGCAAGCTTGCCTGACAAAGCAGTCAAGAAGCCTCTTCTGGGACAATTCCTGCTCAGAGCTGATGAGATGTCACCAATTCTGCAGCTACCCAGGGATTTTTCCAGAGAAGATGCAGACCTATATAAGTTTTAGGGCAGCAATTCCTTTTTGTCTTGCTATACAAATTTCCAATATCTAATGTAACCAAAGTCTAATGTAAGAATGAATTAGTTTCTCCCTTGGAACAAAAGGACTTGGTTCAAAAATCAATAGCCTGGATTGCTCTTTACACCTCTGCTTTTAAGAACAGTGTCACTTCCATTTCAGTAAGTACGCAAGATACATGCAAATATCTTCTGCTTTTTTCTCTTAAACCTGATGATTTTTGCAGAGACAGAAGGGTGCATGCTTTACTTCTTAGAGACACAAGGCCTACCTATTGCTCATTTCCACGACTGAGAAAGAATTTGAGCAGCTAATTCACAGAACTGAGCCATTACAGCTCTGACACTTCCATCCAAGGCATGGAAGAGCATAACCTCTGACCATGCCTGAGGGCACAGCGTAAAGGCACATGCAAGAGGTGGGGTTTTTAACAAGAGTGCCCTAAAATTAACTGTTAGCTATTAGCCTTTATGTATGCAGAATGTTTATTTCCTAAGCAGGTTCAAACCCATGAAAAAAGAAAGACATTTCTGTCCTCAGAAGGGTGGAAAAGAAAGGCTGAACAGTAGAGGAAAAAAGGCTGGTGGCAAGGGATCTTGGGATGCTGCACAGCTGCTGCAACTTTCTTCTTTTCCAGTGTGAAATGTCATGACACATGCGGCAGCCACATTCAGCCATCAATATTTATAAATCCCAGAAACTACTAACTTGCTTTTGAGAGCAGATTTTTATATACACTATGACTGCAGCAGACTATAAGACAAGCTCGATACCAAACTAATGAGAAGTGAGATGAAGTTAATACACTGTAAGCCTTGGCTAAATCTGTTTGTCCTATTTATCCACTGCCTTGTTGATCTGGAACCTCTAAATAAGAAATCTGGTCTGTTCACCATTATTGCTTATTTAATCCTCTGAAGTCTATGAATAATGAGACAAAAATGCCTGTGCCCAATGCAGAAAGAAGAAGTATAAATAGAGATGAAATATTCTGTCTAGAGCAGGCACTTGTAGAACAAATATCTCCGCTTCTCCTCCACTGGCAAATGTAAAAAAAATTCTCTTTCTTAAAATTGAAAAGACTGTAAATATAAATGTCAGCCAGCACCAAATTGATCATCACCTAACTTGAGACAAAAAAATATTATAATATTTAAGAATTACTATTTAAGAATACTTTTGATGATGGGAGCTGCTTGGCAACTCCCATAGCCAGGCCAGAGCTTGGACAGTGAGCTACTGATCTGGAATAGCATGTCCTTATTCAATATCTGCCATCTTCATGCACACAGCTGAATTTATCCTTGTTACACATCTGCCTAGTGAGCCAACCCTTTAATGCCAGTTTCAAAAGGGGAAACATTAAGGAAGAGTGATGAAGTGTCTTGCTGGTATTGCAGGAAAAAAACTTCACACAGGAAAGATGTTAAGAAAACTTCTCTTATTTCACTAGCTTACTAGGGGGAAAATTAGATACATATATACTAACTCAGTAGTTTTTTAGGTGAAATTCTTAGGTGAATATTTTTCCAGGAGAGTACCTAGGCAGCAATGAAAATAGGAAAAACTTGGGCTTGAATGAATGATCCCTACAACTAAAACACAGTGTAAATGAAAGTCTAGCTAAAGCTATGTCCTGTCTACCCCTGGCTCCATATACTTTTATATGGTGTGAAGTTTGGTCTGGAAAACTCTCATTTACACACATACTAATGCCTGAAGCTGAGCCTGAAGAACTGACAGTATTTCAGCTAGCAAAGACTATAAATCCTGTTGTTAAAGATTCCCAAAGTAAAGCAGCCTCAGGTTGACAAAAATGTTTTGTTCTGCTTGAAAGGAAAGTCAGTTCTAGTGGTCATCAGAGCACTTTCTTTCGTTGCTTGCAAAAATGTGTTGTTTCCCTCCAGCAAAGATCCAGCACTCCTCAGTGATGATTAAAGTTGAAATCTTCTTGCTCTGGACTAAGAATAAGCTGCAGGAGAAACAGGCAACCCTCCTGTGAGAAAGAGAGGCAAGAACTGCCGTAAGCTTCTGAGGAACCTGGTGATGTATTTGTCCACAGTCTCCATCTGTGCTCTACTTCAGCTTGTCCCACCTCATACATGGCTCAACAATCTTCAGGAGGCTGGCATGAAGTAAAATGGAGAAGTCTCTTGTGAGAAAATTATTTGGGTTGAGGCAGGGGGATTGGAGGAGAAGAGAAGACCTCCCAGGACAAAGAAAGAGGTCAAATGACCAAGTGATTCTGAAGATGGAGTCCTTTATCTCACTGAAAGGGAACACACAGTGGGCACTGCCCAGCTTGTTAGGGCCCAAGCTTTGGCTCTTTTCAGCCCTATGTTTTGCTAGCAAAGGGAGGAGGAGTCCAGCAGATATTGCTGTATCTGACAGTGAGTAACACTGCTCTGCTGGATGTGCCAATGGAACAGCTCCCACATGGCTCAATTAATACATGCAGCTGCCTCAATTCAGACACTGCCCCTCTGTAGAAATTGAACCTCAAGCACAAGCTTGCCCTGGGTGCTCAGGAGGGCCAGACAGATGCTAGACTAATCTGAAATGTGCAAACACACTGCTTAATTCTTTCCCCTAGCACCAGCTGGGAACCCTCCTGAATGCAGGTGCTCTTCAGCTGCATCTTTTGCTGTAGCTCCTCTGTGCTTTTGTAGCAGGCATTCTCCTGTTTCTTGGGCTGAAATGTGCCATCTGAGAAAGGGGCTGCCCTGCAGTTCTCTCCAGCCTAATCAAACTAGTGCAAATGCCAAAGTAGGAGAACATTTTGTATGCTGAGATACTCAAAAGAGACAGAGAAGACAGAGAGAGAGAAGAAAAAATAAGCTGCTTACCAAACCTGCCGTCCTGAGATGGGTCATCTTGCACCAAAGAACAAAGCCTGCAGCTTCACTTTTTCTTTTCTTAGTGCATTCAGGACATTTCCCTTTTTAAATAGTCTCTGCTCTTTCTCTTCTTGGACACATGTAGGTGTTCGTGTGTTTCCCACCTTTCTGAAAGGAAGGGCTGCAACACAAGAAAGGTTCCAGTCATTAAAATCCTACCTGCAAAGACTGCAACACTCACTACCATCCTGTGCAAGCCCAGCAGGTAGAAATGAAACTGTCTGTCATGAAGCCACTGAGTGTTTGAGCCCTATTCCATTCAGACTGCTGATAAAAGCAAACCCAGGTGGGATCAGCCTGTCAAAGAAAAAGGCCAGTCTTTTGACTTGGATATTTAAACCAGATTTAAAATAAACATGCAGCCTGGCTTATTTTTTTCAGAAGACGGAGGAGGGTAGGACAATGAATAACTGACCTCTCTTTACCTGGCATTAAACTCTGACACATGGAACAGTCTGTGGACTAAACAGATTTGCAACCTGGAGGAGATTGGATTCAGAAGCACCAAAATGCTTTGGGACTGAACACCCTTTATAAGTCCAGTCTCCTTAGTCAGAGAGAAAAGGAAGGGGGAACTCTATGTCCTACAGTCAAGTTCAAATGGTTTTTCTGTGCTTCAGTCTGCAGCCAGAGATCAAAGAGTTGGATGGATCTCCTAAGGAGCTGCATGTTAAAGATTGTGTGCCCAGAGGCTCTGAGAACCTCCACACTGAGACTGTCGGCTTCTCTGAGCTGGAAGTGCTGTACCTCATGTGACAAAAAGCTAAGCAATACTGAAGCTATTAAACAAGCTGCCCAAGGGACAAGCCTTTCAGAAAGGCATCCCCTCAGTCACCCCAGCACTTCCCCCATCTCTTGCCGTCCCTCAGAATTTGTCTTTGTGCTCCACTCCGGACCCTTCTCTTGCAGCCAAAGCCTGTTGCACAGGTAGGTGGCAAACAAAAGTATCCATCCTATTGGTGTATGGGCAGATCAGAAGGGTCCTCTCCCATAAAAACAAAAGGACCTCAAAGCAAACGAGGTGTTCCTTACTACCTACCTTAAACACTGCTGGTATGGAATGAAACCAGCTTTTTGCTAGACAGCTTCAAGTCCAGAGCTGACATTTTTGAATGCTAACCAAACAACCAGCAGCACTCAGACTAGTGAATAAAAAACATTACTAAGAATTGCTTTTCTCCTCTAAGCCAAGTGGAAAAAAGTGGTGCCACAGAGTTGTTGATGATATGTTTAGCAGCGAGTATCATCTCAATAAACACAATCCTTTCCCAATTAAGAAACACAGTCCCCAGCGAGGCTCAGCACAGATCTCTTGGAGCCACACTGTGCATTGGTATGAGCCAAGCGCTGGTCAGGTGTCATATCAAGCCAACTGCTATGCCCAGCAGTCTCTCAGTACCCCCTAACCAAAATTCCAGCATTAAACTAATTAGCAGTATGCTCCTGCTTTTATACATCCCCTGCAACCAGCAGGATAAAAGATAAATAAGTTGTTAGCCTCTCCTAAAGGCTTCCAGACTATTTATTTATAGACTCATTTATAGGTGCCCTTCACAGAAGCATCTGACCTTTTCATAATGATTACTGAACCTCTCCCATAAAGTCTGTGCATAATGAGACAGCATTATAGTGTCCATTTTAAAGAGATGGGAACATGGACTGAAAGCAAGTAGATGAAATTATTTGGTTGTGGATGCAAGCTGTTGCACAGACACATGCCAAACAAAGACACTATTGCTCTACAACATCTCCTTTAAAAGCCACTCAGACTGGTCTGACACTGCTGGAAGAATTTTTTAAGGCTATGACAGCTACGGATCAGCACTGGACCCAACAAAGGCAGTAATAAGAAGCTCACAGACAAGCCATCCTCTCAAACACCAGCAGCACCTCGTGATTACTGCTCCTCTTTCTGAAATGGACCTAGGAGTGACAAAACCATGCTTTTGAGGCTGACTTTCCTTGCAGTCTCCTAAATTGCTCTTGGTGCACCTCTCAGGGTGGGCCAAGGTTTCCCCTGTCTGGAAATTAAGGCACGTTGGAGAGTCAGAGCAAAGCTTCATTTCAGCCATTCAAACAAACCCTTCACTCACAATATTTACCTTTCATTTGCCATCAGTGAAAGAGAGGTTGCCATACTGACATTTGTCTATAAGTACCAACTGCAAGTGTGATTCCCTTCTTGCAAAAAAATTTTCAGGAGTTTTTTTCCACAGGTGAAGATACCATCTTGTCACACACACAAAAAAAAAAAAAAAATGCAAAGAAGCTACTGTTAGAGCTGCATCTGGGTGACAAATTGAACCTGTTTCTAGAGGATTGTTGGTTGGAAGCCTGCATCCCAGGGCACTGAGAATCACCTAATGAAACCAAAGATGTGGGAAAACTCACTGACTTTCATTATCAGAAATGAAGGGGACACTTGAGATCAGCTACAAAATAAGCACTGTCATGTCTTAACTTTGTGGGTTTTTTGCCACAGAAGCAGTTGACATCTCTGCTAAAAATTGTGCAGGAAATAGAAGAAACATAAGGAACCACCTTAAAAACTCCTTCCAGCTTATGTTTATGCCAAAGTACTTTCTGTCCAAATTCAGATTTTAAAAAAAACCAACCCAAATAAGCCTTAAAGTTTCTTCACTGATGAGGAACAGAAGTATAGGCATAATATGTTTCTCTTCTGAAGGTAATTTGTTAGGAAGTTGATGGAAATGTCCTCAGTCCTACTCTTACCTGATGTTAAAGAGATGCACTACTGAGGAACATATTTTTCTTTTGAGCTGTGCCATCAACAACCTCTTTTCCTATACATAGGATCATAAAATAGTGGAAATAGGTAAATCTGGCCCATTTCTTTTCACACCAAAGCAGCTTCCAGAAGAGCATGAAATATCCCCTCACCTCTTATGTTCCAGAGTGCCACATTTGAGGCATCCAGGGATTCAGCAGCAATGATGTTACAGACAGTGAAGAATGATCCCAGCAAAACACATCAGACAGCTTGAGGGCAAACACTTTATGAAGGATTTCAAGACCTCATGGGAAGTTATTGCACTGTACCCATATAGTGTGTACATGTTATTAATGTATATTTATCTTCCAAAGGAAAGAACAAGAAGAATAAGTGTACATTCAAAGAAACTGAGAAGATAACTATGTTAAAAGTATAACCAGGTGATCTCAAGCCCTTTTGAAAGGAGGGCATGCTCCTATCATGGAAGGCCATGCTTAGGAAAGCATGATAGGCCATGCTTTTCCTAAAAATGCCAGGCTCTCTCTGGTGTCCCATACAGCCAACATGGCAAATTCATGAAGATGCTGAGTGAAACTAAAGGCAGGGGTAAGAAGATAGGAGTGAGGACATGTCGTGGTTTTGATCCTGGCTAAGTGCCAGGCACCCTCGGCAGCCGCTCATTCGTTCCCTCCCCTGCCACAGCTGGGCAGAGGAGGGAAGGGGGG
>VYZT01034499.1:0-13806 GCA_013400735.1 Pomatostomus ruficeps | reverse complement strand
CCGCTCTAATGATGGCACCTCACCCACGGACTGCGGGTGGCTCTGCATCCCTCATGGACCCCATGGACTGCAGGGGGGACACCCCGCCTCACCATGGGCTCACCACGGCCTGCAGAGGAATCTCAGCTCCAGAGCCTGGGGCTCCTCCTCTCCCTCCTTCTCTACTGACCTTGGTGTCTCCATGTTGTTTTCCCTCACATGTTCTCACATCCTCCTCCTTCTCTAACTAAAAGCAGCTTCGTGTACATTTTGTTTTGATTTCTCCTTAAATCTGTCATCACAGAGGTGTAACCAACCTTTCTCACTGGCCCAAATATGGCCAGTGGCATGTCCATCATCTTCAGAGCCATCAGAGATTGGCTCTGCTGGAAATGGTGAAGAATTCCAGAAACTTCTCACAGGAGCCATCTTTATGGCCCCCTCCCCTCTACTAAAACCACAACAGTACAGTAAGTGCCCATATTTAAAGCATATTTGAAGAGTCAGTAGGTTGTTTTCCACTAAGTGCTTCTTACCACTGCAAACAGAATTCCAATTGCAAGATAAATTGTAAGTTTCAAACTAAAAAAATGCAGTTATTTAGGTCAAGTAAAATTCTTTCAATACCCAGGGGTTGTCTTTTCTTTCAATAAGAACAACCAGAGGTTTTAATTACCTTGTTTCCCTTTTTTTGTTCTGTAAACCAAATGGGAAAAAAAAGACAACCAAACCATGTTATTCCTACAGTTTTGTTCTACATTAAGGTTTCGTACTAATGACATTTAAGAGCTGGGATTTCCATCCCGAATGGCTGATGACTTGAGTTTATACTGTAGCATTCTATGTGAAACAACTCCCAAGGGCATCACCATACAAGTAACTCGAGATATCTGTACCACATTAACTAAACCAAATTTTCAAGTAGTAGGTCAAAAGCTACAGACAGGAAACAGCCCTCATCTTACACTGCAGCCTGGTGTCAGTGAGAGAAACAGCACCATCGTGTTGTGTTACATTATATGGTCTATAAAGTATTTGGTTTTATTGCTTTCCTTTTTTTTTTTTTATACTTTGAAGAAAGATAAGGGTAAGAGAGGGACACATATAAAGCAATTTTACTGTCTGTGCCCTCACTGGGTTACACAAAGATCCAGTGCTTGCTTTCAGCTTTTATTGTTATATTATTATTATTATTATTATTATTATAATTATTATTATTACTAATAAGAAAGACCTAGCAGGAGACATGGAAACTGTCAGGATTATTTGTTGAATTGACATGATGCCTCTTGGGCTAGTTTCCAGTTTTAAGCTATCATTTTGGCAAATAAAGATTAGACTATTTCCAGACAACACTGGATGTGCTAAGCCACCTTGTAGTGCCTGCAGAAATGGAGGAACTAATGAAGGAAGAAAATATCTTTGCTATCTAGATCTGGTCACAAGCATGCCCTTTGCCAGGATACTTAGTGAATATTTTGCTGCTTTGTGCTTTTTGCAGATTCTGGAAAGACTCTACAAGCACAAGAGATTGTGCTGTAACCAGCAAAATTATAACTAAAAGGCACAGAGGTGTTTAAGAGGTGTCTGGATCTGGCACTGAGCAATGTGGTTCAGTGGTTTAAGGACTACAGTGACAGTGCTGGGGGGACAGTGGGACTTGGTGATCTTAAAGGTCTCTTCCAACCCTGATGTGTCCTGGGGGGCATCAGGCCCAGCATTGCTAGCCGGGCAAGGGAGGGGATTGTCCCACTCTGCTCTGCACTGGGGCAACCTCACCTCCAGTGCTGGGGCAGGTCTGGGTGCCACAGTGTAAAAAAGGTATAAAGCTCTCAGAGAGTGTCCAAAGGAGGGCAATGAAGATGGTGAAAGGCCTGAAGGGAAAGCCGTGTGAGGAGCAGCTGAGGTCACTTGGTCTGTTCAGCCTGGAGAAGAGGAGACTGAGGGGAGACCTCACTGCAGTTTCAACTTCCTTGTGAGGGGAAGAGGAAAAGCAGGCACTGATCATGTCTCTGTGGTGACCGTGACAGGATCTGAGGGAATGGCCTGAAGTTGTGTCAGGGGAGATTTAGGTTGGATATTAGGAAAAGGTTCTTCACCCAGAGGGTGGCTGGGCACTGGAACAGGCTCCTCAGGGAAGTTCTCACAGCACCAAGCCTGACAGAGTTCCAGAAGCATTTGGACAATGTTATCAGGTACATGGTGTGATTCTTGGGTTGTCCTGTGCAGGGTTAGAAGTTAGACTTTGATTATCCTAGTGGGTCCTTTTCAACTCAAATATTCTATGATTCCATGATTAAAATGTCAAAAATATTTTTGGTGGGTCTTAAAAGGCATTTATTCTGCAGAAGACTTTTTGTACTTTAAACCTCGCTTTTTTAAATTTGCCTTGAAGAGGCAGTGTTTTGCTCTAAATGATATGAGAGCCTGCCTGTGGAAAGTGGTGAGGAAAAAGGATGAAGCAAAGAAAATCCAGCCTTCTTCTGCTTACTGGATTTCCAGTAACACCCATTAAACAGCAATAGCTAGTCTCCTGAGTCAAGTAAGTCCGGGCTAAATCTCTACTGAGAAGAGCTGACCTGAGCTGCTGTCAAACAGCAGCACTGCAAAAAGCACATCTGGAGGGGGATATGTTTACGATCTGTATTTGCTACACGTTGCAAGATTCTACAGCCATGCCCTTACCTCCATTTCAGCCAGCAACACATGGAGGTGCCAAGTCACCTTTGCCTTTCCTTTGGCAGATGTGCTCCTGCTCTTTTTTTCTGAGGTTCTAGCTGTAAGGGCTGGGGACACCTGAGCTCACCAGGGGAAATACGGACCTGTGCTGCACAAAAAAAATAGGCTGAAGACTGGTGACGGCACAGTGTAAGACACATTGACACCTCTTGTGTTCAATGCACAGCACTTAAACGGGATGAACATACCTTTAGTTGGGGTCCCATGGCTCAGCATCACCCTTCCAACCCAGGCTTGACAAACTGCAGTACTAATTACCCTTGCTAAAAGGTTGGGTGAAGAGTTCCAGCCTCCACTGAAGTGCTGCTGAGTCTGTTCCTAAGTTTTAAACAGCATTTAAGTGGTCAAAAAGGTTTGTTCTAGATCTGGTATTTCACCTGCACAAGAGCAGTACAGTATTTCTTGCTTATACGAGCATTTCGGTGTGATTGACTTTGGGTAGCGGGGAGCTGAAGTCATGCAAGACCTGTTTCATTCTGACATTTATTTGTGCAAGGAAATCCAAGGATCTTTTCTCTTTTCCTCCCCCATGTGCTTCACTCAGTACTCTCTCTGTGACATTGAAATCCATCACGCTGCTGGCCCTGGCGTACCCATTAGATTGTACGTGCCAGCAACGCTAGAGCTCCGTGATGGAGGAAAGACAGCAGTGAGGAAAAAAAAAATATATGTGGCCTGAGGAAGTTAATTTTAATTTCTTCCCAATCTTTCTCTGATTTAGGGTAAGATTTTCTTGCCCTTAATCATGCTGTGATACACTAACCTCCGTCTCAAGGAGGAGGCAATGAATAAATGCCATGCAGCCAGAGGCACTTTTCCTCCCATTCATTCAAGAACCGCATAAGATGCCCAAAGCAGCCCTTCATAGCAATAACCTGCCCAATGGAGAGTAATGTCCACAAAAAGAGCCATTTCCCCAATTAAAGAAAATTAGAGGGACAATTAGAGAGAAGAGTCTCTTTCTCGCTCCTGATTACTGACAGACACACAAAGCCACACAGCTCCAGGGTCTCAAATAGAAGCCAAGTAGTCCTCTAACATTTCCCATGCAAGCTCCTGCATCTCTTTATACTGTGCCCCCACTCCATAAATGGGTTGAAATGGAGTCCTTATGCCTGATGCCTGTAATTTCAGAGCCCTCCTGCAACTGCTGACGAGTAACCAGCAGAACGAGCCTTCCCTGGGTGTGAAGGAGAACGGTCACATGGAGGGTGATGCAGAAGGGACTCCCCATTGCTACCTGTGTGCTGGTGGAGACAGAGCAAATATCAGTCCCCACTGTCACAAGTCCTATGAGTTTTCAGCAGTTGCTCTGCTTGCTCACACAGTGCCATAGAGGAAGGCAATCCATACAGGCAGCATTTGAGTGTGGGTGGCAATCCAGCCTTGTCAAGGCTGTGTGCTCTCAAATGTGCAGCAACATGGAGGCAGGAGAAGCAGGACTGGCATTTGGGGACAGATATGCAATGATGGCTCACTTAAGCTGTGTGAGGCTAGAGGCCCTACTGCTAATTTATCTGAGGCCTTTCACACACAGCTCTAGGTGGTTTGTGTTCAATTTGGCTTGAACTTCGTTCATAGTCAATGGTCCAAAATAATAGCAAGCTGAAATAGCTGAGAGCAAGTGCTCATTGCCTCTCTTGGATGGGAGCACCATTAGCATTCTTGAGTTCAGCCTGCTGCAAACACACATGGCTTGTGTCAAATGACACTGGGTAGCTTCAGTGCTGCTCCAGCCGAGTTCAGCTTGGCTGCTTCCAGTTCAAGACAACTAATCTTAATGACACCCAATTCTCCACCCCCCTTAGGGCTGCAGAAAAGTCAGGCCATGATGGGGAAAGATGCAACACTACTTTAGTTAGAATACAGATGCTCAAGCTTGTCTTTAGTTGCCATCAAATGAAGGGTCACTTCAGTGCCCAGGGACATCTGCTGTCCACCTGAGTCATGTGCTTGAATTCTGGCAGAATCAGCAGAGACACAGATGACAAAATACGGAGTGGGGTGGGGGAAGAAAGGAACAGTCTCAGGCAAGAGTTAAATAGAGCGAGAAGGCTGAAAACAGATAAATGAGATTTATCTGGAATAATAAAGTAATGGGGAGGAAGAGAGGGGAGAAAAAATACACACTGAGCAGCAACAGGGTTCACAGAAAAAGACAGAAATAGAAGGTGGTTGGGAGGCACTTAAAAAGCTGAGACATACAGGGAAAGAAACACAGGAAGAGAAAATTTAGAAAAAAACGGATAATAAACTATACCTTTGACTACTGCCTTCTCCTTCCCTGAAAGCTGTCTGGAGTTTTGCATGCAGCTCTGTAACTCTGGCCTTGCATTTAGACTGTTATAAATTAAACACAAAAAGTCACTGAAATGACAGGGCACATTCAAAACACTCTGTATGAAAATCTCTCATTCCAGGCAGAGCATACCTATTTGTTCTTGTCTGCTACCACTAAGAACAAGTTGCAGTGTGCACAGCTTTCTGGGCACGTGGAATTCTGCAGGACCAGGCAGCTGGATCTCTTTGCAGCTTGTGCAGCAGCACTCCTTCTAGGCAGCAAAGCGGGATGATATTGCCCTCCTTTTCAAGCAACTACTGCTCTTCTCTACCAAGGCAGAGTTGCAAGCACCAGCCTCACCTTCCCAAACAACTTTTATTAACCTAGTCCCATTCGCAAAATTTACTCTGAAGAAAAGACAGAGATGTGATGGAGATTAACCAAAAGGCAGTTTTCAAGCCCTATTTTATTACAGATCTCTGCTGATGGAGATAACTCAGGAAGCAGCTCTTCCTTCAGCTGTGGTGTTTATAGAGCTGCTTTCTCTTATGCAATCCGTGCTCGTCTTTCCCTGAGCTTAAGAACCATCTTTCTTCACTGACAGAAACTCTCTCCTATACTTGGATAGACAAAACTTGTAAGAATTGACATATTTGTCAGATTTGTTCAGATTAAGAATGACTGGGAAAGAAAAAAAAAACCAGAAGAGGATTACTACATACACCCTATTTCCTTTGGAAACCAAGCTAAAAGCATTATAGATAGGCTTAGAAAACAGTTACACACATTAATCTTTGATTGACCTTCCTGATGCTATCAAAACTGAGAGCAGTGAACCGTGTGTTTTCCATTTGATTTGTTGTGTTCTTGTTCAATAGGTTAAAATCTAGGACATGTCTTGAAAGACAACTGTTTGACTGGGGCAGCTAGAAACCATCTGCTTGATGATGCTATTCCATCCTACCTGTAAGCTTTCCTAAAGCACTTACCCTCTCCCAGTGGCAGAGGGGCTGCCAGCTCCAAGGGGTCGCAGCTTAGTGACACGAGTCTGACTCACAGAACAGGAGTTGTCACTATAGCAAATCAAATTCATGGTTCCACTGGCATCTCACGTCATTAATAGGGCTAATGAGGATTTGCCTAGGTCAGGTTCAGAAAGTCAGGGAAGAGTTTAAGGCACTTTCAGACGCTAAGTGCTTCTTGCACCTCCCCAGTTTTCTGCATGTATGATAATTGTGACCTCTGAAATAACAGACTGTAAATAAAAGAATCCAGGGATAGACAGAAGGGCTGAAGCTGCACAAGTCAAATACACTGTTCCAGAAACCAGTTCAGTACAAAGGAGCCCGACAGTCGGCTATGCTATGTCTGATCAGCTCCAGCATGCTGCTGCCTGTGCCAGCAAAGCATTTCCCAAATTCTGCCATTAGCACAACCCAGGAACTATGTCCAACAGGCAGTTTCCATGTGGGCATGCAGCTCAGCTGAAGGAGTTTAACAGTGTGGACAAGGTCAAGTCCTGCCAGCTGGCCTGAGAACCAAAACCTGCTCTCTGCTACTGTTTAATCTATGAGTGCAGATGTTGCCCACAGCTGATGGGAGCTCTGACAGTGCTCACTTCTCCACATGCCATCCACTTTCTCCAACTTGAAACACCAAAAAGCTGTCCCATTCCTTGAGGATCACTGTCCCATACTGTCCTACCCTTTTATCACATACATAAAGCTACCCCAAAACACAACTCTACCTAAAAAAGTAATCTCTACAGATGGTAGTTACCAATCCTTTCCCAGTTCCTCCATTTCCAAGTGAGGTGGTCAACATTTTACAGAGGTGCTATTGTTTTGTCTGCTATCATGTTCTAGATGCCTCTATATTGCTGAATTTTAATCTGATTTGCACACATAGGGGAAGGTGTGCTGGTTTGTGGTTCAAAGAAGTAATTGCACAACCTGACATAGAGCTGGTTATTGCTTACAGAGAACTCTAAGCAGTCATTAATCTTATCAAACAGAAAGTGAAATATTTTGGTATGTTTCAGGAGAAATTCTATGATGCACCCGTAAGTGAATGCCTGATTTCATAGTTCATGCAAATGCATTACCTCATAGTTATTGCACTGTCACAGGTGATATTTATACTATTATTTTAAGACGTTTTCTTTTGGTTTTTATAGTCTTTTCTGAAAACAAGTCAATATTCAATGAGAAGTAACATCATTGAAAATTTGTATTCCTGCATAGTTCCACCCTGTTGGCTGGCTTCACTGAGCCTAATAAAATATAAGTTTTCTTACTGCTGTTCAATGCTGATGTACAACGTTCCTTCACTGCAACTGGGGTGTTATTTTGGTAGGACCAATATTAGGTCTCACTCTCTTGACATCTGACTGCCTTTCTCATAGGAGCTTAATTACTTCTGAGCACTCTTGTTTTAAACTTGGTTAAAATTGGTGAAAGAATTCTAAAATTATATATGAAAGGGGAGAGACCGCAGAAAAGGATATCTGAGTGTGCCTGAGCTCGTTTCTTCAAGAAATTTTCAGAAGGCGAGGAAGAATGTCACTTTTCACTCTCATAACAGCTTATATATTTCACCAAGTCCTTACCATGAGCACAGCAGCCCTGCACAGCTCTTGGCTCTCTCAGTGTCATTCTGTGCATCCAAAAAACCACATCTCAGACTTACGGTGCTTCTCAACATCACTGATCTCTAAGTACATCTGCAGCACAAGCTGGCTAGAATTTGAATACACCACTCACAGCAACTCCATCTCCCAGCTGAAGAATCCATGTGGCCCAAAAAACATGAGAAAAAGCAGATGTTAGGAGATGTGAGGGAGGACTTTGCAGTGTTCTTATCTCTGGCTGAAGTCAGGTGACAAAAGGTGTTGAGATTTCAACACTTTTAGAACTGGGAGTTCATTTTCCAGCTAGCTCTATTGTTTTTCAAAACTAGACTTGTTTATCCTGGTGCTAACATGAGGTGTGAAAATGACGTATGTATTTATCCAATCTCAGTGATCAGGCCTGTCAGCCTTACTCCAGGCTAATCCAGAAAACTTGTCAGGCTGCAAATCTGTCTTGCTGACTCCTAATAGTAAACTTTGCCCACAGTATTATAATACCAGCTCAGCTATCAGAGAAAAAGCACATTTTCTGTGTCCTGAAAAACTGAAGAGTTCTTGGATTTTGTCTTCCAAGAGGAAAAATAGACAGAATGCTGTTCAGGCTGACATCTAAACTGCCCTTCCAAAAAAATTCTGCAAGAACAAATGTATAGAAACTGTATGGAAGAAAAGTGCTTCTGTTTGCTCTCCAATCTGAGCCATGGCACTATTTCAAGGCTGATAGACCACAGGATAGCTAGATGCTCCTGGACTGTTTTGGCATTAAAGATGTGTCTAAGATAAATAGCCAAGCCCTACAGAAGAGTGTTTTCACAGCTCGCCCAGCCTGGCAGCTGGGCTTTGCTAAAACGTCAAAGCATAAAAAATTGGCTCAAGCCACCTGCTCAATCCAAAATTCAAACAGTGGAACCAGCCTAAGCAATTAGGGAGAGGCTTATCACCAGCCAAGGTCTGTGTGCTGTATTCTTGCAGCAAAAACCCCCCGACTTTGTGAGCAGAGTATCTCTAACACTATTAATTCATGGAGGGAGGAAGTCTATGTAATCACCTTCATAAAGAAAGGCAGGTCTGAAACACTGAGTTTCACATTTTTTCAGAGGTTCAGCACGTAGCAATTGCCCTTAGTCTTAATGAGGTGAGGAAGATGGGATTTCTCTGGTGCTGTCACGAGGGCACGGATCACTGAGAATTCCTGTGGCCAAGCACAATTTCTCTATTTGAGCATTTTTAAAGAATTTTGTCCCCTCACTATCTGTCTTGTAAGATACATGTATCAATGCTGCTGCTGAACTCATTTACACTCAAGATCCTAAGAGTTCAAAAGAATCAATGTTAACATTTTTCAAAATTTAAACCAAATGCAATACGGACTCAAATTTCCTTTAGTCTGGGTGTGGGGGAAAACAGAACATTTTAAAACCTGACCAAAAATTCAAACGTACATCTATGAAGCATTTGACTAATACAGCGTTAGGAAGTACCCAGAAGAGACAGAGGAGTGGGTAGGATGGGATTCTCACTCTCTTAAGCCATACAGAGATCAAACAAAAAACAGGTCCAGAGCAGACAAATCCTGAAGATCTGCTTGGAACACTTTCACTGACCAGGGAAACACCTGGATTAATGGTTTCTGTTCCTTTGTGTCCCATCCACGCTATGACTGCTCAGCCCAGAAATGCCATGCTGACAAACTCCCAGGGCACTGCAGCTTTCTTCAGCTTCTAAAGTCAAAGAGAGAGAAACATGCTATGCTAGGGCAGAGTTGTAGTTTAAGTAACACTAAAACAGCAGGCATCTTTGAGGCTTTATAATTTCACTGCTATCTTTTTTATCCCCATAAAAGTATAAGCAATCTCATTCTCATCGCTAGTGCTTATGTAAACTGCTCTCTCCCTCCTTTCCTAGTCATTTGGAAAGTATTTTTTCCTAGTTATTTTCTATTTCTTTTGTTTGGACAAGGCTGTAAACCTACTGCAGGAAGGAAAAGCTGCAGTGGGAAACCTGTGCCTCACTGCAAGCAGCAGACGAGAGGGAACAGCAGCTGGATTATAACAAAAGGGCAGGAGGTTTCCACTCATTCCCCAGGACAGTCAGTGAAGGACCATCTTCCAAGAGGAAGAGCTCAGTATCCTCCTCTGCACAGGAGGGAAAGCTACAGCAGATGAGCCCTGTGCAGCCACAGTGATGCCTGTAGCCTGCAGGAACGCACAATCTCGTGCATCCATAGATCCAGGTGTAATTTCTGCCTGGTTACTTCCACTGAGAACCTAATTCAACTGTATTTGGCACTGGCACAGCACTCCAAAAAGCTCTGGGTAGAAAGGAGACACTGTCTAACAGGATGCCTTTTCATGTGCACTTTGATTCATTTTATAAAGCAACACTAATGTTAAAGCCCAGAGACTGCACCTCAGCACATTTAAATCCTCCTGTGGGAAGGCTAGCGACCGAGCTGGCATATCACCTTCTTGCTAATGGATAAAATCCATCATCCAAAGTAATTTAAACCATTCAGGATGGTCAAGTTCATCATGACAGCAATGACTGTGACTAAGACCCTATCTGAGGCAATCACATTCAAAGCCTTTTCTTTGCATTTTTTGCTAAGGGAGAGGCAGAATACCAGGATGCAGGAAAACAACTGCTCTGGAGTTTCTGTCTCAGGGGCTCAAAACTGAGATCCTAGTGTCTGATTAAGGCACTTCAGAAAGGTATCTGAGACTAAATTGGATAGGCAATGTTCAATGTTCTCCAACTCCAAAATGTGTGTTCACCAGCCTGCAGCAATCCCTAGAAAGGATTTGGAACTTGTATGGCCAGTGACAGTCCTTACACTGACTTTCTCATTGCTGCAGCTGTGGCTCCACTTTCATGTACATCAGTGAAGCCCAGCCCTACAGTCACACAGAGAAAATGAATCATGGAGCAATAATTTTTCAGTCTCCATCAACCAGTAACGTCAGACAACATGCTGGATACTGGTAAGTAAAGTTGCAGTTTATCTCTGGTTGAGCAGGATATAGATGCTTCAGGCTTTTTTCTCCTCTTGCATGCCCCCTCCAAAACCAGAGAACAACTCATGGTCAGCACTGTTTAAAGTGGTGGGGATCAGCTCCCTTAGCAGCAGCTGTTCTGATTTTCTGTCTCCTCATGTGTTTTCTTTTTCTAAAAGGACAGGTAATTACTCAGGACTGAAAAATCTATGTCAAAACAATCAGTAGTGACATCTTGTTGACTCCAGAGAAATTGCACCAGAAATTAGTCTGACTTTACTATTCTTCCTTTCATTGTAACAAATAGAACAACCTATGTAGATCCTGACTGTAGGCAGCATCAAGCAAAAGCCCACTCCAACCATTCACGTGGGGTTTGATCCCTCTGAGATGCCATTTTTCTCATGGGATTCTCCCTGTCAATGTCTCCCTGCCTTTCTCCACCTTCCCTGTCCACAGGCTGTCATGAGAACAATGGTCACTGCTGATATCAGGGTCAGGGAGAAAAACCCGAAAAACACAAGGAAAGTTCTCTTTCTGAACTTGGGAAAATACCCATAGTTCACCTTGCTGTCTAACCTATGAACAGAGGACTGGGGAGGGATTTTAGCAGAGAGCTTTGACAGACAGGCAAACAGATCTTCATCCTTCCTCTAAATGCCACATTCATTTTGCACTTTGCCCAGAGCTCCTGATAGTCTAACCAAAACCAGTCCATTGCAAGAAAGGGAAGGACAGAAAAGGAATTGTAGTGGTAGATGTGAGTACCAAAAAAGTGTGAAGAAAAATATTTTCTCCTGAAGCAGGGGGGCTTGTTCATCATTTACTTCATGTGTTTACCCTTGGGCTATCGTTATACTAGCCACATTTCCTGACTGAGCTGGAGCACCTGGTAGCTATAGTAACCACATTTTCATATCTGCCCATAAATTCCCTCAGTTCTAATTAGGACACCCATTTATAACAGCAATAACAACAGAAATTACAGCAGACTCAGCACAGATGCAGTCACCTCTCTCTCCCTCATGACACAGAAATGACCCCTATGTGTAGTTCTTGTACCATAAGATGTCACTTATGGTACAAAGCCTACTTTACTTGTCAATTCAACCACTTTATATCCATCCACTACGCTGCCTGTACCGTCTCACTTTCCAGAAAGTCTGTTCATCAGTCTTCCAGTTCAAACAAAAGCCAGCAAGCTTCACATCAGACTGCATAAACATGTTTTTTCTTGATAAAAGAAAGAACTCACACCTTGCCTACAACAATATCGCACACACAGCGCTATTACAGATTTTGCAAACAGTAGGTGGATGCTATTACAAGCAGAAGGACTAAGCAGTTCAGTTCACAAATTTACCTATGCAATCCAGACAGTTTTGAAGAGAGGATAAACCATGTCATCCAAAGGGAATGATAGGTAAATGATGAAGTAGCAATGTGCAAGAAATCAAGACCAAGTAATAAACAATTGCAAAGTTCAATGGGTCAGTGCACTTCACCACAAATTATTTTCTTCTCTATGAAACAATAAAGCTTAGTGAACAATTTGAAGCCTGCTGACATGATTTAAAAAGATGGATGGGCTGGTAGGTAGTCGAGAGTGTTTGCTTTATTGTTCACAGAGTCACTGCTCAGCAGTACATTCGTCTTGGAGTCTGTGTGAATTATTGTCAAAAAAGTGACAAATCTCTTTCTCAATTTGGGCTATACTGTGCAGGCCTTACATGACTTTCTTTTGCTAGAAGAAAAAAGAATTTCATCTATGTATTGGCAAAGATCAGACAATAAAGCCCATCTCTGCACAGGTCAAGAGAGCAGTGCTGCTTTGGCTATAGGTTTGGAGAATTTGTTTCCATTAGAAGTTTTTCTCTTGGTATAAACGTACATCACTTATTACAACTCATCCATGACTATCAATAAGAATATCTTCTCATGAAGATCCACTTTATCCACTATTCCTCTACATTCCCTGGAGTCTGAGGTAACTGGGTAAGAAAACATACCGGACCATGGACTCCTTGGACTGTGATTGTAAAACACAGGTAGGGTTTGTTCATTGCATTCTGTTTTATAACTTAATCTGCTCTTTACACCAAGTAATAAGAGCTTTCAAAGTGAACAGTGCTGTGATGAGAAAATGCAAACATTAGTGAACTGCCAAAGAAGGATTCCAGTTACTTGCCAATTTAGTCATCAAGCACCGCTTAGAAGTGTGGATAGAAAATGTGGTGATGATCAAATTCTAATGTAACCTAATATATAGTCCAATATAAAAATTAGTTCAAGACACTGCCAGATGTGAAGCACAGTAAAGTTCAATGCTATGTATATGTTTTTTCACTTAATAAGTGAAAAGCAATTTTGGTCACTGCCAGACTGAATGAATTTTTGACACCTTCCACAGTTCATGAGATGCTGCTTGGGACTTGGGTGGAGAGTCCCCTGTTGCACATTGTGCCACTCATTACTGTACGCTCATTTCTCCATCAATTTTTTATTTATTCAGGCTGTAGTCTGTTCAGAGAGCTGGGCATTTGCAGTATGCATGATGCATAATGAGGCTCCATTCTCTGTGGAAGCTTCTAAAACTGCCCATCATACTCCTCTTACTGGCTCTTCCCATTTTCATCAAGACGGAACACTCTCAAGCTGTCAAAATCTTTCCAAATGACCCCACAGCAACCACTGTAGCCCAGAGTACTTCTTGGCTTGTTAAATATTAAAAATAGAATGTGAAAATCATGTTTTATTTGATTTTCCTAGTAAAGGAAAGCAAGTCTTTGACAGAAAAATAATTGCCCTGGAAATAAGAAAAAAGAACTAATTAAAAATGAGATTAAATAAAATGTTTGTATGTGATCTCTTGAGCTAGTTTTTTTTCAAAGACATCCCTTACCTGGCATAATGTGTGGTTTGCGAGACCCCCATGTAAGGTTAAGTATTCCTTGGTAGTTGCCTGGAAACGATGACAATGACAGTTTGTTCTCATTAGGGACAAATAATGCAGAAAGGCTGTTACAATTGTACCTCTGAACATTTAAATAAATTAATTTGTTTTTTCTTTCCAAAGATGCAAGTTCTGAAATCCTACCAGAAGTGTTGCCCTGAAATAGATTCCAACTTACATAGATGAGTATGCACATAAATTCACTTGAAATTACCACTATTATTATTATTAT
>VYZT01034498.1:0-14770 GCA_013400735.1 Pomatostomus ruficeps | reverse complement strand
GCAAGCCTATGGAGTTCAGGTCCATGAAATGAGCTGGGTCATGGGACAGACATGGAGGTTTGTCTGAACTCCATCTCTGGCAGATACCTCCAGTCTGTTGAATCCATTCAAAACAAAAGCACTCGACTTAGTTAAGATAGCAAGAAAAAAGCTTTCTGGATTCAAAACATTTCAAGGTTTGGGGTTTTTTTAATTATTATTTCTGAGTTCTGAATGGAAGCCTATATATTTTGTATTTCTTCTGAATGCTTGTTTTCTGCCATACAATTGGTTTTCAATGGTTCTCTTTCCTAATTTGCTTTTGCCAGTTCTACTTGCAATGAATTTTATGGGAATCTTTACAACAGTAAAGTGAACACAAGCCAAACCCTGTAAGAATCTCTGACCCTTCAGCATCCAGACTAACCTGGCTGTTGCAGTGTCCACCACATATTTTACTCCTGGTATAGAACAGAAGCGATTAGTAGGGCTGAAGTGATAATTGAGTAGTACCAGCTACTACCAAATTAATAAAACATAAATGGAGAGTAAATTTCTTCCCAAACTGTCAGTGTGAACAATTTTCCCCCTATAACAGGTGGTGGATGTGGCTTCATAGAAAACAAAGAAAGGATTGCATTGCTAGGGACCTTAAAAATTATCTTGTTCCAACCCCCCACCCTGGGCAGGAATTCACCCACCAGACCAGGTTGTTTAGGGCCCCACTCAACCTGGTCTTGAACACTTCCTTTATTGTTTGAGATTTCATATCAAGATACTTCACTAAACTATTTCTCATCCATTGGTCTGGTTCGATGCTTTTCTTAGTGAAATCTGCAGCAAGAAAATTAATTATATCAACTTAAGTTATGAATTATGTCACGTTGTGCCAATTGCAACTTCAAAAAAGGCAGGTTGCTAGCTAACATAACTGACACCCAACAACTGTCTGCAATTTTTGCACATTATTTGAATTTGCAAGACATCTTTGAAAGGTTGCCATTACGTGTCATGTCCGGACAAGATGTTTTATGATTTCTTTTTCTGGCCTATAAGGCCTGAATTTTCAGGATTAAAGTTAAGATGTCTGTCCAGTCTCACTGTGAAAACCCTTCCACAGATGAGTAGCCAGTGGCTTTCTACAAGTGTAAGGTTACTTTTGGGTATGGAGGAGAATGGACTGAACTCATTCCCAAAGGGACAGTTTTTCATGTAAAATATGGGAAGGATCATCTATGACAGTGAATTGGGAACATTAGACATCTTTCTGGATGCTCTTTTCAGACAAGAGGCTTCTTAAAAAGGCTTATTTAGTTATTTTAGCCTTATCTCGTTTAAAGCCTATAGATCCTATAACAGTAGGATGAATAAATAATAATAATATCCAATAGTATCTACATGTTTACCCCTTGACTGCTTGATTTTCACCTGGCACAGAACTATTTAGGATCACAGCTGCTTTATGTACAGTACAAAACATGGTCTGACCAAGGACAGGCATTGCTCCCAAGAAAACAGGGAAAGGAAGTTTAAAACTGGACAGAGGCATTTTGCCTACAATTCAACAGTTGGCAATGTTGAACACGTAAAGAATGATCTGAAGTACAGAGTGCCACCACAACAGTAAAAACCCAGCTGGAAACAGGACTATGCCACTTTCAGGACCTGGACTAACCTTTGCCCTGCTCTGCTTGGTGCTGTATCATGCCTTCTGCTACCACGTGCCTATTTCCCGACAGATCCACAAAGAATAAAGGATGGGATAAATGCTTGTGAAGGATGTCTTTGGCAGAAACCCCCCTGTGGCATATTACATGCAGCTTAAAAAAATAAAGGGAGGAAAGGAAGAGTGGAAGGAAAGGTACCCATTTTATCCCCCTCCATTCTCCTAAGATTTGACATTTCAATATGGGATCTTGTTTTGCAGGGCTTTGGATCAAAATCAAGGATTTTGTTTCTTCAGTTTTAAGAACTTTTCATCACTTTTTCCTTCTAGCCTGTAAATGCAACCTTAAATACTTTACCAGGGAAAGCTTCAGTGTTTAAAAAATAATTTTACTCTGCCAGCATCTGCATTTAAAATCAACGTCAATCCAGATTCAATTCTGACTCCCACAAAGGAATATTAATTTTCATCAGAAATTGTCTTTGCCCTTTATATACACCTATTGCACAGGACTGAAGAAAGAGTGGGGAATTCTTCATTACTTGAAAGCATCCCTTCTGTTGTTTGTTCTTACTTCTCTGATTGCCTCCATAACCTGTAAAGCACAAAGACAGAAAAACATGCTCTACCAGAAGATTCCTTTGGTCCTCAGTTAGGGTGGAAATCACAGTTTTGGATTACGGAGCAATGAATGCAGAATTTGAACTAATTAGCAGGGATGGGGAGAGTAAATGGCTATTAATATGGTTATTGTGTAACAGACAAGCATGTGCAGGACAGAGGTGTGTGGGAGGCTGGAACATGGGATTTGTTCTCTTTGGTCAGGACAGTTCTGTGCTGAGCTGAGTATTCTTCTGCCAGCCAACTTCAACGTGTGTTGCATCTGGATAGGGTGGAAAACCTCAACAATGAACCCACCCTATTGTGCAGCTCTGAAGAAGAGGGTGAGCTAAAGGTGGAGCGCCTTCCTGATTTCCGAGTGAAGAATGCAGTTTAACTTCACTTCTGTTTCACCAAGTGTGGTTATAAAACCACCCAGCCCAAACCCCATCTTTACCCAAGATCCTTTTTACACCCTACTGTTCCTGCTTCTTCCATGGTCATTCAGTTTGGGCATGTGGCATGAATTCTGCATTTTAAAACTGCTTACATCTCATAAAACCAGTATGCAGGCTAAGGTTTCTGATTCATGGTGAGCTGTGCCGGATTTGGATGTGACCACTGAAGATGCTATGGCTCACAGCTGCCCTGTATAGCCATGAGCTGGGAACTATGGAAACCAACTTCTGGGAGAGCAGGACAAGTAGTGTCTGCCCTTCATTAGTCACAGTGCCTGGTCATTATACTAAAAATATCTACTTTTCCTGACATTTGTATCCATTTGTTGACTGGCAGCAGTTCCATCCTGCTGTTCCTGCTGGAGCTTCAGTATCCTGCACCTCAATGTAGTTGGGTAGGGTCCTAAATTTGCAGACTCAACATCAGCTTGGCTTCTGAGACAGCTGTATCAAAAATTGATATACTTCTAGATACAAACACTTTGTCTGTGTCAGCTGCTTTTGGATGAAATTTGGTGTGCTGAGGGTAGGCATTTATTTTAGCTCTTGCCATCTTGTTAATACTTAACTTTCTGTATGGTTTGTATAGCTGTATATACATGTGTCTATGTTAATGTTTTAGTGAAAAAAAATAGTACTGACACTCAAATTTTAGCCTCCAGGGCTTTTAAAATCTATGTAATTGATTATTTGGTGTCCAGAAATATTTCTTTTCTGTAGAAGGTAATTTATAACCTTAGCTTTAACACAAATCTTGGATACAGTTCATGCGTCCAGTTGAGTGGCTGATACTCTCTAAACAAAAGACTGCAATGATGACAGCTACTGTATAATGGACTTCTGTGATGAATTTCCAGATGATTGATCATTTGTCCAAAAACTCTTGAACATCGGGTATTTTCAAATATTTTCATGACTAAACTGTAAGTTAGCCTGAATATCTGTGAACAACAGATGACATGAGCTTAAGAACAACAAACAGTGATATATACCCCGAAATAATTTTGCATAAGTACTTGCACATTATTTTAATCAATTGAGCAATTCTAATATTCTATCAGAGGTGAAAAATTAGTTGCCACTGAACTGACTGCTTCATGGGCCTGAACTCAGCCTACAGAGTCCATAGGAATTTTCTTTTCCCTTGCCATCAATGGGGTTTGAATAAGACCTTAAAAGGAAAACCCTTCTGATTTCTATAGGACTTCCCCCTAAGGACATAGTTGCTCACAAGGGCAAATCCTAACAAATCCTCAAATGCTCCAAAACACTGCCAGAAATCTGGGACCAAGAGATACTTCTGTTTATTATTTGTTTTCTGCGGCAGCTCACCCATACTGAAAATTCCAGTCTGTGTGAAACATAAGTTTATTTCCACTTTTAAAAACTGAACTCTGCATTCTTCAGTAAAGGGTGGCAGGAGCCACTCCTTGCTGCAAAGCCGTTTTGGTCCCATTTCATTCCACAGCCGCTGTCTTTTTCTTTCCTCTATATATAAAAAAAAAAATCTGCACAAATATTTTTATAAGAACAAACTTATAATTAAGCAATAATGGCATGGTGAAGAAAGTGGAGGGGCTTTAAAGCCCTCAAACAAATGCTAGGGTCACCAGGAGTTAACTTCATCTTACATTTAATTAAAAACTCACCTGGATAATTGCATCATGTTCTTCCCTCAATCAATGCTTTTTCCCAAGATGTAGTGGAATTTTGGTTCTTGCTATATTACATGCAAGGCTGCAAGTTCCCTTTTTATTAAGAGCCTTTTGCAGAGGTTGAACAAGGATGTGAAAAATGTACTTGATATGCAAATATATTCTTTAAAAAAAAATAAAAGGTTTACTAAGCGTTGGAATCTCATCAAGTAAAACTAAAGTAAATAGAAATAACCAAAGTACAGATGCTATGGAACTTAGCCAGTAGTTCATACCCTTGTGAGTGGTGCCTCTGAGGTCCATGGTCTTATTGATTCTTGGTATAATTCCATGAATAAATCTGCTCTCTTGGAACTTCTCTCTGTGATGCAGGTTCCAGGTCTCTATCAATATTGAAAGCTGAATTGCAAACCAAGAAAATACACAGCGAGAACTGCAAGAATTCCATGAAATATATACACATACTAAAGGATGAAGACTTTCAAAAGCTGTCATGTGCCTCTGCACATAGAATATATTCATATTAAATGGGCAGATGGTACATTGCCCTTGCAACTGTCAAGACCGCTATTGAAAGTATATTCATGACCCTTCCATTGTAAAATCAATGTCTCCACTGCATTTTTTTCCCTCATCTGCTCTGTCTTAGCTCCTCTATGTAAATGAACCTAGGTTTGGCACATTGTTTCAGTGCCACTGATATGCTTTAGGCTGGATATATATTAATCATAAAAAGGCGACACTCTATTGTGCTGTGAAATTTCTATCAAGAGACTTGAAACAATAGTCTTCTTTCCCTTTTATTTTTTTCCCATATCCTAGTGACTTCAATGGATGCCACAACATTTTCAAAGAAATAATAACAGATTTTCTTCAGTTGCTTTGGTGCGTGACTGCAGAAAACAAGTCACGCTCTTTGTCATCATTTAATGTGTGCTGCACAATTAGTGACATTCTGGTTTCCAGCTAGCAGTTAAAATGTTCTCAGTTCAACAAGTGATTATTTATTTCCCTTTTTGGAAAGAATGCAGCGGCAAATACAACACAGTAATTTTTTTTATTTCTCTTTTTTATTCTTTATATACAAAATAAAACAGATCCTAACTGAGAAATAAAGGCAGCAAGACAAAACTGCTGCTTCAGTGAACTTGCATCTAATATATCATCGTGGTTTTGAACAGAGATGAATGCTGCAGACATAAAAAGAATAATCTGTGTAGCTTTAGGGTCAGTTAGGCATTCCCGGGAATCATTTTCTGTGTTTTTCAGCAAGTACAGCACTTACCATATATGTTCATAATATTTACATACCATAATGTTCTTAGTTATAAAAGCTCAGGGTCATATTGTCACACGCCTTGGAGGATTAGTGGGAAAGTTACTCACTTGTAGCTTGGTGCCTGCTTGTCTGCACATACATTGCAAAACAAAAGGAAATCCCCTTCAATTCAACTGATGCCAACAGCTCTCCTTCCTAACAGCCATACAGAAGGTCGCCTTTGGTGTAAGACTACTGACTTAGGATTTATTAACATTTTGGTGACTTTTCCAAAATGAATACATTCATATTTAAAAAGAAATCTTTCCAGAAGCACATTGAAGATTTAGGAGCACAAATCCCACGAGTAAAGGATTTGTGAACCCAGAATGCAGAAGTTACATTTTTCCTAAAAGCATCCCGGGAAGCTTTCTTGATGGCCAGCCTCTCCCACTTTCTTTATCTCAAGAAGCAGCTCAGATGCAGCAGGAGCACACTCTCTCACGTGCCTGCAGCCCTGCTGGTGAGCCTGGAAGCTGTCTGTTAGGTATCTGGATGGACAGGAGGATATCAGGAGGTGTGTGCAGAAATATTTCAGGAAAGGCTTCAACAGGTCCTTTTTTTCTGAGTTGTTCCAGCAAATTTCTTACAAATTCTGGTTTGTACTTAAAATTACCTTGAAAAACTCACCTTCAGCTCTGCCCTCTGATAGGCTGAATGCTAAGGGTGAAAAAAAAGAGTTGAAGAATATAAAGATAAGGTCATATCTTCATTGTGATAATCACTAACTTCTGCATTATGTGTGCGTGTTTATGGCTTAATCCACTATTGCCAGACACCTTTGTTTTAGTTAACATTACCATGAACATTAAAATTTATAAGCAGTCATCTGCGTATCATGTAAGTTGTGAATCAGTACCTCTGTATCCATACAAGTGCTAGAAATTTTGTAGGTTTACATAGTTGTCTGTCTCTGCAAGTTTACAGCTGCTCTTGCTTTTGTTTGAGTTTCACAAAAAACCCCAAGTATTTTCTGCCTTTCTTTCCCTCTCCTTCCTCTGCCTTCCACTTCCTTCTGGTGGTGGTATTGCTTATCCGCATTTCTTTCTTGGATAGTTCCCTGGCAATCCCTTTTGCGGTAAAAGATGAAAAGTATGGAGAAATCATCTCAGAAGAATTACTGGATCTTTTCTCACCCCTGAAAAAGAGAATTAAAACAACTGTAACATCAATGAAATTGACTGTGATGCTGCCAAACAGAAATTATTGTTACAAGGTCTGTAGCTGTTAGCATAACGAAATAGATCTTGGATTGCTATTACCCAAAACAGCCTTTAATGGGAAAAAAGCCACACCCTGCTAATGTCTCTGAACTTAAGGGATGCAAAACAACAATGATAAGGGAGACCACACAATTCTGTACAGAGCCCTGTGTTCCAGAAGTTTAACAAATAAGGGCATTGCAGAGCAAATCCTGCTGGTAGTTCTCATAAGTAAAAGATGACTTCATTTATTATTTTACAGAATGACATTCTCTTATTCAAGTAATTAGTGCATATGTTGGAGGACTCAGCTAACGATACAGTCCTAAAAGCTTACATTTTTTGAATAATAATTCCAGATTGCATAATGATTAAAGGGGAACTAAGATGAACTGATTTTTAAACATCTCGTCACCACGTTCCCCATGAAAACTGTGTTTTACAGACACTTTCAGGTCCCCAAAAGGCATGTCCTTACAGTGACCTTACAGCTATGCAAAGGACACTTAGGATGACATCATAAAGAGGCCACTGCATTCCAGATTAATTTGCTATCTACTAGTAAGTATTAATCTACTGTCATTAAAGTGGGACCAGAATGACCACATCTGTGTCAGTCAGACCTTTAGAGACCATGTTAATGTCCGCAGTGAAAATGTATGACAAGTAAAGGTCAGAGACATGTGACCTCATACATACATTTAATTTTGAGTTACTGGGCTGATGCTGTGCTAGCAGTTACTCTGAACATTTTCTCATATTGTACCTGCAGTGCTCAAACCTCTTTCTGTTGCCTTTAGCTCTGCAAGTATCTGTGAACAAGTTTGGTAAATGGAAATTCCCTCCAAGCTTCTTGGCATCTTCCTGCTTTTTATCCTTTTTCTATCAATTTTCATACATTCTTTCTTTGCATGGTTTGAGCAGAGAAGCCCTTTTTAATTAGGCTATAGTGATCTGATCACCACAAGTGCAAGGGAGGAATTTTTTCCCAGGGGGTAGTGTTGTAGACTTAGCTAAGAGGGATAACTCTTCACTTGTTTTTACCTTCCTTTCACAAATCAGGTGTTGAATTTGCTATGCAAGACTTCATGGACCAATGGTCTGATCTGATAAGGCAAGTCGTATGCTCCTACTTACACTGCACGGCTGCCATTTGGCTGAAATAATTAAAATGTACCCTAAACTGAGCAGCACATGAGGAATTTTGAAAACATAGTGCTAACCTTTTTTCTTTCTGATTTTTTTGGGGTTTTTTTTGGGGGGGGGGTGGTGGTTTGGGGTTTTTTTGGTTTTTTTGTCTGTTTGTTTTGGTTTTGATTTTTGGGGGTTTTTTGGGGGTTTTTTGGGTTTTTTAGATAAAGGCTTTAATTAATGCACAGAAGGAATGATAGAGTAGTATGAATCAGACGGGCTGGACACATGCAATATAGTGGTAAAAGAGAAGCCCCTTTTCAGAGCTGAAGTATCTGATGAAATAAAAGCCAATTTTCAGGCAGCTGTGAAGTTGACAGAACAGCCTTTGTAACACTAAAACCACCACCTCCTGTATGGGACAACCTCAGAACATTCTGAGTCATCTTTGGGATACATAGAAGCCAAAGGTTGATAAAGAGATGAGTCGGTCTCCTGGAAGGCTTGTAGGGGATTTCTCTGTCCTCTCTGTTCTCTGTTCTCTTTTGTTTGACTGTGGTTTTAACTCTCAGGGGGAGTCCTGGTGGAAGGAGAGACCTTGCAGTTGCTGTTGCAATAGGTTTAAAAAAACCCCATCCAAATAACAACAAAAAACCTAGTATCTTTTTATTTAAAGCCAAAAGTTTACAAGCTGCTTTACTGAAACATTCCAAAGAAAGAAACGAAGAGTGAAAGGAGACTGCTGATGAATGGAAGCTTGTAGCCTCAAAGTAAAGGCAGGCCAGTAGCAGTTTATTTGGAATATTTGAAATCCTCCTGTGTGTATGAATTTTGTCAGGCATAGGTTGAAGTTTGTTCAGTTTCTGTCCTTCAAACAAATGTAGGCATGCAGTTGCATGGATTGAAGGTTTCAGACCTAACCAGGAGTTTCTGCCATGTAGAATTACAGTTACAGATTTCCAGTGAGGGTCATCTGAGTGAATCCTCTGGCCAGCTTTTGGGAATTGTGTGCCCAAATCCCTGATGTACTTCTGGAAACCTTTGCCATTATGTACCCGTGTGGGGAACTGTGCAAGGCTGTGTGGCTGCAACTCTGAGTCCACAGAGCTGGAGGCCATTTCTCATTCTTACAGACATGGATATCTTATCCAGGAGCTGGCCCTGTTATTCCCATGACAGTTTTTGTGTTTTACTTTTCCATGTTTTAGGCTTACCTTTGTTCTGGTAGTTTGCTGTCAATAGTCTCTTTACAAGAACTTCATAAAACATCAGAGAGATGTGGGGATGTGGCTGTTACTGCAAATAATGCTTGTGAAGATGAGCTCCACACTTCCTGGCCATGAGAAATGGCCATCACCTACCCTTCACATTAAACCTATCAATCAAATAATCTTTTTTTTTTTTACTAGTGAATAGATAAGAGAGGGCTGGATTGAAGATACTTTCACCTAAAGGCTTCCTGCAGTATCATTTCAAGCACAGGCAAAATATGCAGGGAAAACAGTTTATAAATGGGTTAAGACTGGAGGAGGTGAGTGTCACTGGGGAGTATAACATCTGTAGACTATATAAAAATGTGGTTGGTTCTCATAGACTATTTAGCATTCATGATATTGACCCTTAAACGACTTGCAGGATAGGTCTGCAAAACTTTGCGATGTCTGTCCGTGTATATTCAATGTCTACTCAGAGTGCTTGTGGAAGAAATACCCTGGATATTAGGAAAGAGGAAAGGGGATTTAGTCATTCCATTTAGTATAAAATGGAGAAACTGAAGCATCACTAAGAAGTTTCATTTTCTTTTAATATAGGACAAATTCCACCCACACAGACACGCTTTCTATCTGGAAGGAGAAGGATGCCTAAATCGGACCATTACTGCCTCACAGGACTGGAAATGCTTGGACCATCAGCTCTGTGGAGGCACCCAGGCAGTGAGGGCCACAAAGCCATTTGCAAAATTTGAACCAATGCTGTGTTCCACACTCCAGTTCTTAATAAAAAATGACGAGGAATAAAGTGCAAATCAGAGATACAGTAGAAACTGCCTTAGAAAAGATAGGTAACGTGTCAAAAAAGATATCACACTTTACAAAATCTTTGTTTTTAATGATACCTGTGAGAATAACCTCCAACTTCTTTCTTCTCCCTCCCTTCTTTCCAGATTTTCTCTGGCTGGATGCCACATAGCAGAAATATTACACAAGAAGGAGCTCTTTGCAGAAATGTAGAATGAAAGGTTGGTTGAGGGCATCAAAACAGGGTTTATAATGGAAACTTACACTCAGAGTATGGGACAGTTCCTTGGGTTTCCACAGTACATCAGATTTTATCTGCAGCTTATCAAAAGATATGTCTATTAAATTCTTATTTGTTGTAACCAACTTTTTATCATTTGCTATTTCCTTTTAAGACTGAGTGCAGAAATCTCTGAGTCTCTGCTGGATCACTTAGAATGACTGCTGCACATTGCTGCCTTTTACAAATTTTCAAAGGCTGGTAGCCAACAGTGAGAAGTACAACCTTCCCATTTAGCAGTACCATAAGAACTGTTCTCAGTTAGATGTCAGGGCTAGGCTGCAGCTGAGGATATTCACTGGGGGCTGATATTTTGAAACAAATTTTCACTTTCTTGTACTCCTGTGTTGTTCTTGAGACTTTCTGATACGATCCCAGACTTTTGGTGGTGTTTAGACAGAATGTTTGTCACCCAAAAATGCTGAATTCCAGGAAGTGATGGGCAAAAAAAAAAAAAAAAAAAAGTATGTGTTTTAGGGGCTGCCCAGAGGAAGGAGAAATAAACTCTTGTCATGAACTGCTGTGACTTTGCTGGACACAATGCTTTCAGAAGCCCTCCCTTCACTCCAGTGATAACTTCACTGGTCCATACCCATGTTGGCTTTCCCAGTGCACCCTGTCCTTCATCTCAATTATATTCCTGATACTGCAAAAAATAAAGCGTTTAATAATATATCTACAGCTGAGCAGACATGATCTTTCAGAAGTCCCCTCCATTCATTTTGAGTAGAAAACAGAGGCAGGAAGTGGAAGGAAGAGAGGCCTTATGTGCCACATCCATAACTGGTAGACATCATTCTCTATTAACTGAGCTCTGCATGTAGAAACTCATCACTTTTTACATTTTTCACTGGCTGCTGGGAAGAAGAGCATTAAAAAGGAGAAAGTGCAGGCTCAATGCTTTGAATGCTGCTTAGGAATTCTCCAGAGGGGAACAGAGGGAACCAGCATGAATAACTCCTAGCAACTTTCCCGTTAATTAAAATCTGACAAGCAGCTGGCAGCTGAAAGGGGGAGCTGTAGGTGGGGGAATCCTGTGGTTCACCACCACATTCCTCACATTCATAAAAGCTATGGAATATTTCACTGTAGGCCCGCTAGAAATGTAGATGGAAATGTGAATTGAAAGAAAGAGCTGTCTGAAGGTGACAAAGATATTGGATGTAGCCCAGGTAAGACAAAGATGAAAATATAGGAAAGTTTATGACATGTACGAAGGAACTTCTGTAAAAACTTTTCATTCTGATGAAAGGTAATACAATTCAAGACATGCTATAGTCTGTAAGATAAACCCATCCAGGCAAGAAATTCATTCTGGGGAAGAGGTAGAATAAATTCCCTCTGTGCCATCCCTCTGAGCCTAAACATTGGGTTAATGGTTCTGGCCACAGCAGGTGAGTTATTCAGCATCTCTGTGGGAGCTTTTCTGGTCTGCAGCTTGCTGTGGTGTGCCTTCCCCTGCCCTCTCAGGCAAAGGCTGTGACAATTTTCATGACAGCTCTCACACTCTGGAATCACCAGCCCCATGATAGTGGCTTTCAGGTTTCTGATAATAGATAATTCCTCAGAAAAGGACCCAGTTATTTCCTGAGGGAGAGTATATTTTATTTTTCACAGTACTGTCAGATTTTTCTATAGCCTTGGCATTGGACTGCACACATATGGCTAAACCAAATGCAATGATTTCCTCTTGCAGCATGGTCCCTTTGGTGGTGCCTCTTGGTCTTCTCTACAAATTATCCTTCTTATGGCCAGGCATACATTTGCAAAGAATGCAATTGTTGCTTCACAACCATTATGCGTTGGGCCATATAGGATATCATAGAACTTTATTTCATACCCAGCATCTTTTCTCTGTTCAGATGTTAGTCTGAAGGGCTTTACGAAAAATGTGGGGTATCAACAGTGCCGTGGCAGGGAGGTCCACAGCAGAAGCCATTTTGTGTGCAACAATTAAATGACATTTCCTTGCTCTGAGAAGAGTGGAAAGTTGACCAGTCATTATCATGTGGAAAATAATTTTAAATCACCCTGGACAGTCACCCCAGACAGCTGGAAGAGTTTACCCTGAAACAAAAAAATCATATTGAAAAATGCTGTCTCTGGTACCATTACTCTGAATGTGAACCAAAGCTGTAAAAGTAAAAGAAAAAAACCCCAAAAATAAAGAAAATTAAAGGCTTCTAGGTTTCCTGTAATCAGTTACCTTTATTTCTTCCCCATTTCAACTTTGTAAGGGTTCATTTCTCTTTGGTGGCTGACATTTAGGCAGAATGTTTGTTGTCCAAACATTTCCAAATTCCAGAAGGTGATAGAGGGAAAAAAGCATGTTTTTTTAGGAATGCTCATAGAGACCCTTTTCTGATTCATCTATCTCATGAATATTGCTCCCTAGGTTAAATTTGTCATTTGTGTAATTGAACACTGCTGGAGATCTAACTAAAAGTGACTCTAATCATCCTTTCATCCACAGAAGGTTAAATATAGGGAACTTTTTAATATTTCCTTTTTCTTTAATGGAGTGTTTCCTCTTAGTTAACAAAACTGGTACTCTTCAATTTATCTCTACTCAGACGTCTGACTGCAGCTCTCTTTTCCAGCTGAATATTTTATCTTTTCTTGTCTGACATGGTACAGGAGCAGCAGAGAGTGCTAATTGCCTGTGTTGTGTTCCAAGACTATCTGCTGAAATCTGGGTTTACCATGGTGGTTCCTTTCTTCAACAGCTTATAATTCAATGCCCTCAGTTTACTTTTAGGCCCTGGGTTTCTTTGCCCATTTTCTGGAAATCATTGCCTTCTCCAACACCCTCACCCCGCCCCCTCACCAGGATTTCTCATTGGGATAGATGTACATGGACAGTTTTTACACAGATTTTCCAGTTTTGTCCATTCCTTTCAATTTTGCCTTCCCATTTATTCTTTTAACTTTTCTTTGAACATGAAGTGTGGAAGCAAAAACTGGAAGTGAGGTCTGAGGCAAGGAAGTGCAGGATCCCTTTACTGGAAACACCCTGAACATACAGTAATGAGAACTGTGTTTGGGGTTACCGAACAATCCTAAGTAGGGCCTCCAGGTCTAATGTTCAAATCTCTGAGTGCCACCTCTACTTGCCAACATGCATAACTTGTAAGAGCGGCAAACCTGTGGCCTGAGAATGTTCATCAGCTATCATAATCAAGGCCTGAACTAGTCAATTCAATAATCTAAATTGATTACTCTCTGTTGCTTCATTTGAGATACTACAGTTCCTCGCTGCCTTTGCTTCCACACAGACCTGAGTAAAAAAATTTCCTCCCAATCTGAACTAACCCACTTTCAGTTTAAAGTCACTACTCTTTGTCCTATCATGACATATCCTTGTGAACAGCCCTTTCCATCTCGGCCTCCTTTAGGATAATGATGTAGGATTAGAATCTTTCTTGCAATATGATCTTGTCCTGCTTTACAACTTCCCCTTGAGATTTTTTTTAACTTTTTTTCTTTCTTTCTTTCTTTCTTTCTTTCTTTCTTTCTTTCTTTCTTTCTTTCTTTCTTTCTTTCTTTCTTTCTTTCTTTCTTTCTTTCTTTCTTTCTTTCTTTCTTTCTTTCTTTCTTTCTTTCTTTCTTCATGCAGATATCATGAACCATCAGAAATTTTCTCTATTAATATTTCCAAAAGTCATGTGTTCTTTGTCAGCTCCTTCCCAGTGAAACATTGATCTATGTCCACCTGAGAAAATCTTCATTCCTACCATGGCATCAATTCCCACAGAGCTTGAATAAAACACACCTACTCCCTGGTTTAATCATTGCAGATGGTTGTATTGATTTATAGGAATTTATCTTTTCCGTTAAAATGCCTACATTTGTTGTTTCCTGAATAAACATGAGGCATTATGGCAGGGTTTGGGATACCTTTTTTTGTTTGTCTCTCTGTCTTGGAATTTTTCCCCATTCAAGTTGCTAGGGAGGATAATGGGCAAGTGATTAGTTGCTGAGAAGCCATAATGGGGGATGATTAAGAAGAGACAAAGAGGTGGCTCTGAGATGGGTGCGGCTAGCTAGCCCTTATCTGGACTTCCTGATAGCTGAGATTTTTTTTCCCCTCAGAGGGGGGCAGGGATACTGAGAATAGAACAAGTTAAAAGAGAGCCAAGCACAACTAGAGGGTAGCTTCTTCTCTCCTAGACACTGAGAGAAGAGGGAGAGAGACTGCTTAGAGCTCCAGGAAGAATCTTCCTCCACCGTGGGCTTCTGTTTCCAGCTCCATGTTTCTACCAACTCCCCACCGTCCACTCCAGTGTCTCTAGGGAAGGAAACNTCCACTCCAGTGTCTCTAGGGAAGGAAACTCGGGATCCCTGAGCCCCTTTTCCCCTCTCAGGGGAGTCATCGCACCCTCCCTGCGCACCGGGAGCACCAGTGCCCCTGCCGGCTGTGACTGGGACTTCATCAAAGCAAAACTGCCAACAGAGCGGGAAGA
>VYZT01034497.1:196078-238252 GCA_013400735.1 Pomatostomus ruficeps | reverse complement strand
CAAGGACACCTTCCACTAGATCAAGTAATGGTTGCTCACAGCCTGACCCAGCCTGGCCTTGAGCACATCCAGGGATGGGGCAGCCACAGCTTGTCTGGGCAACCTGTGCCAGTGCTTCACTCCCCTCAGAGTCAAGCTTTTGTTCCCAACATCTACTCCAAACCTACTCTCAGGTTGTCACTTGTCCCAGGGCTTCCGTCTTTTCCTGAATGAAGAGTCCTCATCCAGCTTCCTTGTAGGACCCCTTCAGATACTGGAAGGCTGCTATGAGGTCTCCACACAACCTTCTCTTCTCCGAAAGAAGAAGGAAACTAAGTTTAAATCTCAGTACAAGGCTTGAGGGAGGTGGGAAGAAGCATTGCCCTGGGATCATCTTCCAGCTGTCATCACCCTATAGCTTATCCCATTCTGAAAACACTTGGACACACAGAAAGAGTTAAAACCAAGTAGGATCATGCCATAACCTGCAAGGGGGCAATTCCTGTTGGCCACTCCTTCACGTTCTCCTTATTCCTTTTGCTGAGAGAACACAAGTAACATTCAAACATTATTCTCATTATAAGGTCATTGGCCAANCCGAAATTGTCAGAAAGCCACAAGGCAGCCACCACACCATTCTTTCACTGGGCATCCTGATCCTTCAGGCTGTTCCACCTGAATACCCCAGCTCACAGCAAACACGGTTCATTGATGCTTCACTGCAAAATACACTTTCAGCAATGACCCTCACAGCACGTGCTCTGTGTCCTGTGAACAGAATTAAAGCTCACTTTGCACATGTGCAAGAGGGAAGATAATTTATCATTACGAATTTCATTGTTAGGGAAGGGACTGGTGTTCCTAGAACACTTTGAAAAACACCCCTTTGAAGGTATGAACAAATAACTGAGTGTTTTGCTCAAATCAGTGCCTGATATTTTTAGGCTGCTGCACTTGATGTTTAGCATTTATCTTTAGAATTTAATCTATCAGATAGGAAATGCTTAGTTTGGCAGAGGCAGGAGGATTACTCAGTGTTAGCTCACTGGTTATATTTCCATAGGCTTTAAGACATTCTTCTTTTTTAGACTTCATATTTTTTTGATAGCAAGTTAATGCATAAAGGTTGCTTCAACATTATTCTACACAATGGAACCAGGTGAGTCTTTGTGTAGCCTTTTTCCTTGGCAACTGCTCTCACTTGTGTCAGGAACGCTCTTTGTACCATGAGGATGTTTGCCCTATAGCACCCTGTGACTCAGAGCACATTCCCTCTTGGAAATGAAAAGGAAAATGGAGCTCTCTTCCATGGTATCAGCAGTGAGTTTTGCAAGAAGCAGGTTTTATATCCCCTCCCACACCCTTTTTTGTTTTTTTATACTGCGATTTGAATGATCTTGTGGAATTCAGTAAATATTTTATTACATATTTTATAGGTGGAGTATTTTATATCTCGCAGTCTTTTTGGAAATGCAGCCATTGAGTTCAGTTTCTCCTGCCCCATGGTTGAGCTGTAACTGCTTCCATCTGTCTAAACCTATGTGCAGTTCACTAATTGTTGACCCCTTAGGTAGGACTTGCTGTTTCTATAGGTTTATTGTTAATCATTAGATTCAGGAAAAATAAACTTCTTTGACATTAGCAATAAGGGCTCCAAGAATGAAGAGAAAAATTCCTTCTGCTTTAATTGCTTTTAGCATTTTTAAATCACATTCCTTCAGCAATTTAGTAGAAAATGCTTATGGATAGGACTGGTTCACAGAAATGTATATCTAAAGTGCTTGTTGGAAATTTGGATTAAACTACCTCTACTGCAAACAATTCCAAGAAAGATTAATTTTTCAGCAAAATAGTGCTGAAAAATTTGTCTGCAAACAGTCTTTGTCTGCAAGTTTCATTCATATTTATCTGCATAGATTTCTCACGTTGTACATTCAGAGAACAAGCCATATCCTGTCAGTAACAAACTGTATTTTCTATCATGCTCTAATGACACCTTTTCAGGTTTTTTGAAAAATTGTGTAAAACCCAGCTCTCTCTGGTTAAAATCTCACAGGACAAAGGCAAGAAATCTGGTGTAAGTCTCTTATAGACTTGTCATAGTTGTCCACGGTCACAACTAGGAATAGCATCACACAATTTTTAAAACAAGGAATATTTCCTTAAAAAAATTATATACTACGTGTGACTTGTTATTTTTCAAGATGTTTTTATAATCTACCATTATTGTTGCATTGCTCAATATTGGATATTTCTTTTTCCCCCCAAGATAAATAGCACAGAGTTCTCTCTGGTACTTTACATTCATCTCATACTACGTCAAAATACATCTGTGTTCCAACAAAACTTACGGACAACTGGGGATAAATATTTCCCTTTTAAAAATTAATTTTTCAAAATGTTTATTTTGAGAACTACCACTTTTCATCTCTTTATTTTAGTCGAGAATTATGATAAAAAGAATGCTTTTCAGTAACCTAAATTGAAATACTTGTTCTTTTTTTATTTTTTAGCCTGAGCAATAATTCATGTTTTGAAAACAAATTTGCAAGGCAAACAGTCCAAGAAATCAAAACTTACCATATGGAGAGGTTTGGGGTTTTGTGGGTGTGGGGTATGTTGTTTGTTTTGTTTCTTCTTTGGATTTTAGTTTTTTAAGAACTGAAAAAGGAATTTTTCAGCAAGTAAAAAGAAATGATACTCACTCATTACAAGAACATGCAAGTAACCATGGACCAAGATAATCATTGCTCAATGCCTGATTATCTTCCAGGAAAAGTCATTAATTTTAATTATGAAATAGGCTGTAAGACAAGCAAACTTATTTATGTCTCTTTTCAGAAAGCTGAAACATCCATCACCCCTCAGTTACAGTCTGTCCTATCCCTGGAAGTGCTCAAGGCCAGGTTGGATGGGGCTCTGAGCAACCTGCTCTAGTGGGAGGTGTCCCTGCAGGGGACATGGAACTGGATGATCTCTAAGGTCCCCTCCAATCCAAGCCATGCTGCGTCTTTATTATTCTCAGCATGAATTAAAAAGATAAAATATGGAAAGTGCAAACATGGTGCAGATGTGTCCCACCAGCATGTCCCTTTTCCCTGGGAATGGCACAGGGGGCAAATGGCACAAACCAAACACCAGACACAAGCTGGAGAATAACAGAACTCAAAGACGGAATAAAAAAGCAAAAAACCCACAACAATTACCAGTAAAGGATGAACTTGAAAAAGAAAGAAGTAACAAATGTCCACATTCTTTCTCCAGGGTGACAGATATGCAGCATCACAGCCTGAGAGGAGCTGGACTCTGGGGCAGAACCCAACTGAAGCAAGAGCACGTCTGTTTTGCCGTGTGTAATGGGGGATAAACTAATCCAGAGAGCCATCTGGAGAGTACTACTGAGTTTCAGAACTTGCCTAGGAAGCTTGAACTTGAAGAAAACCTCTGCAGGCAAAACATGGATGGTTTTACCTCAGCTGGCATTTCGCTCTCTCTTGTCAGGTTTGTGCTTTACATAGCAGCTGCATAGAAACCTGAGCTGTGCCAGAATATATTAATTTTATCTTTATCAAGTAACGTATAGGCATTATCTGACACTCACAGAAGGAATTGATAGCAAAATTCACCTTGATCTATGTTTTCAGTTCTCAACTATCCCTCTGCACATGATGAAATCAGAGGTATTCAACTACTGCATATGTGTGTATGGTGTGAGTAAGAGAATCAGCCTGGCTCTGACATGTAGCCAGAATATTCTGTATAAAGTGTGCCCTCACATACACACTCAGAGCTCAAAATAACAGAGAAAAATGTTCCTTCTAAAAAATCCCTGCCACTCCTCTCTTCTGTAGTTTCACCTAGGATTTTCATTACAATTTTAAATTGCTTATTTCTAAGAACCAGAGCAAGGTTCAGTGGAACTCCAACTAGGTGTTTGATGTACAACTCTTGGAGCAAATTTTAAATTTTCCATCTCTGCTGAGAATCTTTTTTTTCACATAAAATATATCACCAGACTCATTAGAGACCTGGGAACAAAATTAAAGGGCAGTGACAGGTAGAGCTGAGTATGTAACTGCATATTAATTTCTTCATGTGAATTACAATCATTATGTTTGCAAATGGATTCATTTTCAATGGAAAAAAATGTTCTCATGAGAGAAAAATTCTGCTTCTATGAGATAATTACAGTTTTGGCCTTTCTCTTCTATGGAATTCCCTTTAAAGGCTGCTGATTATACCATGAAGAACAGCAGCTGGTGAGTATCTTATTTGATTAACAATTCAAGCAAAATTTACATAAAAACTTAGCACACAGGATCACAATTTCCAGAAGATGGATGGAGCCCTGCCTGCTGTGTCTGCAGTGTGACTGATTTCAGTGCAAGTCCTTACTCTGATGTGTCTGTCAATTGTATAGGGCCAACATTCCCAAACTGATTTAATGGATATTACTACCCAATTGTAACTGTCTGCAAACAAAGTAATTAGAGATTAATTTGCATATTTGAATTGCCTTAGTGTTTTTGTTTGGTGTTTTTAGAGATATGTGGGGTTATGTTCCCTGTGCTTGCGACAGAAATTTATCAATTATGTTTTCAAGAGGATAGGGAAGAAAATGAAAAACCAAGATGACAATAAATATGGGGGGGGTTAATATTTTATATGTGGCTTTCCAGCACAAAGCAACCAACTTGTAAATATGACATTTTTTGTTGCAAGGAGTATGAAGGGATTTCAGTGTTTTCATTACAACAGTCTGAAGATTTGATTTACACTATAGGGAAAAGACTTTTGAAGCCACCTACATACAAATGCAAAGAAATTAAAGAAAGAAAGAAAAGCCTTAAGTTTTCACCTGTAAGTGAAATCAGTGATTGGTTCCAGTTTCAAACCTGAATAATGCGAATAAACCCCCTCAGTTTTGTCCTGTTCCTCTGCTCAGCTCATCCTGCTGGAAAGCTCTGTGGTCCTGTTTCCCCTACAGCAGTGTCTTACCCATAGGAAGGTGAAAAATGCCATCTTGGCTGCTCCCACATGCAGATCACGTGGATTCAATTCAAATCACTGGAGATTTAGGATCAAGCCTTCCAGGTGCCTTGTCAGGGACACAATGTGCCCCATTCTTATCTGAAACATCATCTTCAACACATTTACATCCTTTTTTTCCTTTTTACTGCACTTTCATAGATTTCTGAGAAGTTTGCTATGTTCTGTCCTAGGGTTTACCACAGACCCTGGCAACTTCACCAACTGTGCCTTCCCTCTGTGCTTACAACTGGGACTCAGTTTGCCAGGGCCTGCTGAACACAAAGAGTCCCTTCAAAGGTTTTGTGTGAGGGCTGTTGTCACTGCACCACCAGCTCAAGGCTTGATCTTATCCCTCTGAACTGTACTGACAGCAGGATTGGGCCCCAGATGAGATAGTGTCTCTGACTTGAGTCAGACTGTACTGTTAAAATTCCCACTACTAAAATGCAGCCTTTCTATTTCTTTGTACATAGTCCTCAGGACTTCTCAATAGCAGCAGGCAAGAAAATTCCAATGATGCCAGAGGGATCTTTACTTGTCTGAAGCAGAAGAGAATCCATGGGAATTCTCAGAAGCTTTTTATCTGTTGCTCCCTGCAATTATTTTCTGTGTTAGAAGCATAATTGCAGAGGAAAAAAGCAGATGACATCAGCTACTGAGTAGAAAAATATCAAGAAGAAATGACACACACTGTGGAACAGAAAGATACTTCACTTCAGCAGGCACTAGCCTGGGATCAGAGAACAGCACTTGCTTCCAAGGTTGGACACAGATTTCCCATACAACCTTAAAGAAATCATATCTCTTGTAATTTTTCATTACTCCACAGGAAGTCTCTGGGATAAAACTCAAGGCTCACTCAGAGGTGTTCGCAGAGGACAGCAGTGAAGGCTCTATCCATACTAGAGAGTTACAAAGCAGAAACCACATACGAAAACATAAGCAGTCAAGAATAATTACTCCTTTAGAAATAAAAGAAAGGGCAGATTGTTTTTCGTGGAGATGTAGGGCCCACCTGCACCCTCCTTGAAAAGCCACTGCTGCAGGAGAGTGCACTTCAATTATCAGGCTGTCGCAAAACCCCCTCAGTTTTCCTTTATTCTGAAGGGTTGCATTAAAAACAAACTTAACCCCCTTTTAAGTGCATTAGGAAAAATGGGTCAAGAGGGACCATGTGCACCTACAGTGGATTTCCCCACTCTCAGTTAGAGCTACCTGACAGCCTTAATTTAAGCAGAAAACCAAAAATTAAGTTATTTTTTTCCTTCCTTCCCCACTGCCATCCAAAAGCCAGATAAAACAAACTACTTCCTATCACCAGCAGCTGATTTGAAAACCTGGGATGGCAAACTGCAGCCAAGGTGTTCATGGCCAAGGTCCTACCAGGGGATTCCGAGGACACGCCAGACCCTTCTCCCAGGCCCTTTTCCAGAAGTGCTGGGAATTCACCACCGCCAACCTCCAAGTCTGATTTCATGGAAACTTTGGTTGTTCCCTGGCTGACTGGGATTGAATCCAGCCTTTGGATTAGAGAGGGCAATTCCTTAATGTGCCAGGCATCACACCGGGATAACCTGCTGCAGCTCAGCATTGCTCTTGTAGGCAATGATAAAAAATTAGGAGCTTTTGTACACAAGCAACCCAAAAAAAGAAGGGGAAGTCCTAGATTGTGACCCAGAGTTTTCTACTCTTAGTTTATAGATGTTCTTTCTTTGTTTCTTACATGAGACTATATGAAAGCTGGGCCCCCAAGAGTGCATTTTACACTACTTCCTTCAGCTCATAGTAAATTCCCATAAAATATTTTTGATTTAATAAACCATCTTGCTCTATACATTAAAATTCCTCCACCTACAGTAAACGAGACTGTGACAATTAACCAAAACCACAGAGACCCTAATAAACCATGTTAGAAAGGATTTAGAATTTCTTATTTTAACAATTTAGAAAGGCCAACGATACCTTTTCTAGTGGGCACCCTAGGAGAAGCTTTAAAAGGGCCACAAAATGCCCTTTAATTGGATATTAAATTTGATTATTCAAAAATTCCCAACACAAAAAGAAAAAGGAATGGAACAGAGAATATACACATAAACTCTAGATAAGCAAATGCCAACACGATGGAATTTCTGTCTGGATCCAAAACAAAGACCAAACTAAGAGTGCAGCACCCAGTAGCTCTCATGGGGACCTCATCGGAAAGATTTCAAAAACGTTTTATATTTAATTAATAGAAAACCCTGGGTAATTATTGCTACCAGTACCTTGTACCCTGAGCCTGCAGCCCACAGCGACACAGAGCTCTGGCTGTCTCAGGCATGAGCTAAAAGAGAAGACTTCCAACAGTGTTCCTGGTAAGACACAGAGAAAAATGAACACAGGGCTGTGCATTCACAGACCATTTCATTAACATAGTCTTCATATTTATTTTTTAGACAACTGCTCTGCAAGGTCAAGATCTTGTTCTTTGAATTCTATGCATTATTAGGAAGTCATAATTTTAAAATTCCAAAGATAAAAGGTAGGATTTTGCTGAGGAGGAGGAAAAGGTAGATATAAATACCATGGCTCCAAAATTCCCAGGCATAAATCGTGTAATTTAAATCTCCTAAATCTGCGAGTGAAGCCACACTTTATGTTTACAGCTGTTGTTCAGAGTGGAGAAACCATTTGGCCCAGGATTGAACAGCATCTTATATCTTTAGTCTTGCCTAAAATTTATTATTCATGGACCATGGCTTTTTCCTTTAAAAGCACTTGGCTAGAAAGCTCTGCATTTCATGCATCAATCTCCCCCGGATTAGCAAAGAAAACACTTAACATTAAAACAATGCCAATCTGTTTGCATACAGAATGATGAAAAAGAAACTCTCCAAATAAATAAATGCATGTGTCAGTTAAGCTGTTTGGGTTAAAGTGATATTCCTTCATCCTCCTTGCTTAAAAAATTAGAAGAAAATGTTATATGATTCATGAAGAAAACCTGGAGGGAAACTACAACACATCCTATGACTTTGTGTTTTCTTCCCCACCCTTTTTGGGCTGTAGTGAACAGCTGCTCATTGTCTAAAATAGCAACTCCTTTTTCACGTCAAAAGGAAGGCATCTTATCCGTCCAGTTTTCTGAGCCTAGGGAGGTGTAAACACTCATTTCCTAGGGGGAGCCTTCACACATTTCAGCTCTGTGAACCCTGGCATCCAAAGGCCAGAACAACATCTTCACACAATTTTCTCTCCTCTCCTTTATCAAATGTCATCCTGTAACGCACCTTTCCCTTTCAGCTCACCAGCCTCCCCTTGCTGCCTTCTCTCTGCCCCTGAGCCAGCGCTGCTGATGCAGAGGGTGGAGGTGGCATTTGTTCTGTGATACTTTATCAGTGGGCTGATACCGATGTCTCACAAAAAGTTTCTTAATCGCAAGATAACCTGGCAGCTTTCTCATGGTACCGGCATTTCACATCAGCTCTTGGTCCAGTGGTGCACAAGTACTTCCCAATCCTTTTTGTTTTAATGCCACTGCAGAGTTCTTCCAGGACATTTTGTGATTTCCATCCCTGAGGCTGCAGAATCTCCACAGCTCAGTACACTGCTCCAGCTCCCCTACCTCAACTGGGGGAAAAGTGCTATTCAAACTACAACTTAATCTTTTATTTATGGGTTTATGTATTTCAAAATGAGATTTTTTTTTTTTTTAAGCCTGTCAAATTTTAAATCCAAATGGCCCTCTTGGTTTCAAGCCAAGACCTTTTCCTGATAAAGTAGAGCAAGGAAACTTCTGTAAAAGTGGAAGTGTCTAAAAAGAATTTAGCAGTGGGTCTTGGTGATAACAGAAGTTGATGGGCAGTGACTGCACCAATCTCCTAAAGGAAAATACTTGAAGGTTGCATTTTCACCCCTAGAAAAACTCCTCTTATTTTTTTTTTTTTTGAGAAGGAAGTTTCTTGAAAAATAAAAAGTGGAAGAGTATAGGTCAGACTTTTTTGTTCAGTTTTAATTTAAACCCTCAAACTCCTTTGTTGAAATGAGCAGACATTCTGTATTTGTACCAGTGTTTTCAAAAGAGAAGAAAATACTCAAATATCCCTGAGATTTGAATATACAGCCACGTGCTTTATACTCAGTGTTGCAAACCACATGCTAAAATATTCATTAATCTAATTATGGGCCAAATCCTGGAAAAATCTTTACTGCCCCACATGAATTCTCCCACTGACTGTGGATATCATTCCCAGCAGCCCTAGTTGTTACAAGTCAGATTCCAGCCCTCGTTCCCACACTGCTCCTGCTAACACATGGGTAACTGTTGATTTAAACAGGAATCCTTGGAGACTCCCGTGCTACTTGACCTACACAGAGCTGCTGCCACAGTGATTCACTCGGAAAGGTAGGAACTTCCCAAATTCCCGCCCTGTGCCTGCTGGGCCAGACTCTGCCACCCTCAGACCTGCTCCAATGTCCTCATTATAGTGCCAACACACCTCCCCTAAGGAGCAAGGTGGAATGCTCATCACAGGGATCTGGATAACAACCTCAGGTCATTCTAAACTTCTGTGATTCCAGAGCTCGGGAAAACCATACAAGCACCACCAAAAATCCAACCTGTACACTGAGAACCGACAGCAACTTTTTATCTCTTGGCCAAAGTGCCTGTATGGACCAAATACACCCAAACACTTGCATTTCTGGGCTTACATTGAATTACAGGCAGCTAAAGATATTTAATAATTAAAGTAGATTAAAACTGCAAGGCTTTAATTATTCAGTGTAGGCATCCCTGTGGCAACTTTCACAATAGATAATAGTGCACTTTTCACACAGTTCCCTTGAGTGAAATCCTGCTCTTTGCAGATGCTGAGCTTTTTCATTTGTTTTCTTTTAATTTGGATTCTTTGCTTTTGCCATGGAATTCTGGGTTTCTTCTATGTGATAGAAGAAGCTCATGTTCTTCTCTAATGTTCTGATAGATCTGAACTGACTGCAGGTCACAGCAAAGAGCAAATTTGCACCAAATCTTAGAAGACATGAGGCCTGAAATCCTTACAGATCACCCTTCACTACAGTACACTCTGCAAGGTTTATTTTTTTTTGTTCAGCTACATCCTCTATATTGCATGCAAAAGGCCACTTATGTAAATTTTCTAATCTAACAGGCTTCCCATCATGAGGTTTTCCATCAAAGGATATTTCTTCTTTTATAAAAATGAAGATTTTCCTTTAATTGCCTGAAATAATTCCATGACTTATCCTAATTCTGTATTTTCCTTCAGCCAAACTTCTTCAAGGCAAATTTACAGAAGTTTTAATTAATATGAAATTAACTTAAAAACTACTGAGGGGATATTTCCCCCAGTTGGTTTTATTCAGTACATATGTAACAATTCCTTCTTCCCTCTGGATTTATTTTTTTTCCGATAGATATTCAGAGGGATTTTGCAAGAGAGAACAGAGAAAAGCTATGAATTATGAGTTCATCCCTGTATTTTTAATTCTGAGAATTTTACATAAAGCACATCCCGGGACAGCATCCCACCCCAGGCATCTCTCATTTGCCCAGTGATCCCCTTACTCAGCAAATCACTGTGGGTTTCAGTGACCTTGGTAATATTATAAAGGTCATATTTTCCCATGGATGGATTGTTCTGAAACAGTTTCTCCAGTGTGTCAGGCACACTGGCTGTTCTCTGACACCAGGCATGCGTATCCTCTTGGCTTCTTTTTTCTCTTAAACAAACATATTTATTGTGTCTAGCACTAGAGAAATCTCCCTTCCCTGAATTTCAGCATTTCAGCATTTCTCCCTTTTCCCCTTCCCTCATTCTAACTAGAAAGGTGTTAAACTCTAACACTTGGGTATCCTTGTAGAAATTCCCTTCTCATACTTCTAGATGTGACTGTAACAGAACGAGTAGAATATCTTTCACTTTTCAAACAGCAGTCCAGAGCAGTGATGGGCATAGAAGCAAGTTATTGTTAATCTCAATATTTATACTTTATTTAGAATGAAACAACCAAGCTCAAAACAAAGGAGACTTTTCCTTTCTCACCTCAAAAGTATGTAGAGAAACCTTTAACAGTGAATCCAGAAGGAATCCCAAATTCTGATGGAAAGTTCAAGCCTCAAACAAATCTATAAAACTTCTAGGACATACAGAAACCCTGCTCCATGGAAATGACTGAACCTGAAGACATTTCAAATGGGGTAGAATTTCTCCCAGAATTAGGTTTTGTGTAGCTTATTATCAAGTAAAAATCATCATCATCATTTGCACTGTGGAATGGGTCCAAGTGGGCAGGGAAAAAAGCCATTTACTAACAAACCTCACACCAATAACTTGGGTAAAAGCAATAACTCTGAGAACTCTGTGCTGAAATAGATACAGAAAGGGGTTAAGAATAGTTTACATAAAAAAAAGCTGTTACATATCTTAATAAAACTATCAACCACATAAATAACTTTTCCTATCAAATGTATTCAACATCTGCCTGGGGAAAATAAGAATTTACATCACCACATTGAAAATTAACCTAAAAACCAGCAAATTACTAACACAATTTATACTCTCATTTGCCATTTTGCTTTACAGTCAGGGGAAATGAAGAGTAACAACCCACGTTTACAAAGGAATTCTAGTGAGCATATCCAATGCCTATATTTCTTTGCACAATTTATGTGAAAACACAACATTTTCATTTTTAACATTGTTAGACGTGTCAGCCATGATGTATCAAGTGTCAGAAAATTTAATTTGTGAAGATAACTGCAATTATCGCCATATTTCCTGCATTCAGTGCTTCTTTCAGAGCATGCATGAAGAGACCCTGATGAAGATCAAGAGACTTTTCACTATTTACATTAGTTGTTTCAAAGCAGCAACAACCTCAGCAAAGAAGATTAAGAGAATTATTAATGTTCTTCAAGAAAATAATATACAGGGAGGTATCAAGAACCCAAGCCTATAAAGTGAAAATGGAAATAACTGCCCATAGCAAAACTATTCCTTCAGGAAAAAACTAAATACACACAAAAAAGACTTGACCATTTTCTTTGGTTGACCTCTAAATTCAAGGGGTAATGAACTAAAAATGAACACAGCAGTGGACTCAATATCTGAACACTTTCTTGGAGTTTGAACATTTTGATATTCCTTAGGACTAGACAATTCAGCTAGGAAAAGACGACTGAATATGGTGCTTTTAGGATTGGTCAATGTATTTAGATAATCCTGCCCCACTGTGGGGTTGTTCACTAGGTGTGAGAAGGGAGTGAAGAGGAAATTCCCATTCATTAAAGAAAAACCATGTATGAAAACCAAATGAGTAAGAAACTTGCTGACTCACTACCAAAGGGCATTGTGGAATTAATCATCCCTACTCCTTCCCCAGAGGTCAGAAAGAATTAGTTTGCTGTAATATTTTTGGAGTATTTGAAATACCTAGAAACAAAATCAACTGAAAAACACAGACCTGGACTGGGAAAGTTTGGAAACGGTTTCTAAGAGGGACCAAAATAGACTCTTATGAAGAGCTCTGAACTTACTCGCGTGTTTTCTCTATGAAGTTGTTATTTGAAAATGTGTTCACTCTGCATCTGTGGGGAAGCACAGGATTTGCACAATAGCAGCAAGAAGTCCATCTCCACCATCTCCACTGAATCCTGCTGACTTCACCTTTCAGATCTATGAGGCAGGCACCCTCCCACACTGACCTTCCTTTGTATCCAAAAGTTTGCTAAAAAATAATTTCAGTAGAGCAGTAAGTCCAAGAGCACCTCAAGAAAAAAAGGAAAAAAAAAATAATAGATGTTTTGCAACACTAGTCAGAAGAAAAGTTGCTTCAAACTGCAGATATGCCTTCTTGCCTCAAATTGTGTTTCTAATTTACCAGAACATGTGTGCTCTCAAGTACAAGTGTGTGTGCCGCTTAATTGACTTTACGTACTTAGGGCTCAGTTCAGATATTTTGCTAGATCAATTTGTACAATAAAAATTGCAGAACTAATGCCACATGTTATTTAATGCCTATTAAAACATGCTCATGTATTTAAATGTATGTCATAGCCTAAGTCTACAGGATTACTCAAAGAACAAAGGTCACTAAGGTGGACAGTGAGTAGTGTGTGTTTGCAACATGCTAAAGGATGGAAAACCTAATTTATTTCTCTTCTTACAGATACCTGCCACTGGTCAGCCCAGTTTTCTCTCATATGTCAACATCACAAGTAAGAACTGGTCCCACTTGATAGAGTGTGGCAAAAGGGCAACTGGACTTTAACATCAAGGGCCAAGCCCTCTCCTGTCACATAGCAGAAACTTATTCTGCCAGTGGAAGTGAATTTATTTACAGCAAGGAATTTGGAACCTATTTTCATCACCCTTGGATTTAGTACTCCTAAAAGAAAACTGTGATAACAATAAAATCTTCTATACAGTGTGTGGGAATGGATTCTAGTATTTGTATGTCAAGTAATGTTAATGTTTAGTACATATGTTTTCCTATTTTTACAGTCTTTTTTATGTATCAGGGTGACATTTATGAGGCCAAATTAACACAAGTTGTGGCCTTCTGATGGGATTCAGTTCCTAAAAGGCACACACTTAACTGGTGATGCTTCAGCCACACACACGGTCTCCAAAGTACAAACAATACCCATGGAAATAAAGGAAAAACATTGAGAGGTTTGAACAATAGATATTCAAGTTCATGGCACATTAAGGTTCCTGTGACACATGCATGTGAAATGATTTGTGTTCACATCATGGTTCTCCCTTTGAAATAATTTTTATATGTGAGTCTGAGGTCTGGTGCAAATCCCAGAGAACTCCATGGGAAGATTCCCACTACCTCGCTGAGCTTTGCAGCAGGCTCTGCAGCACACCCATGTTGGTTTACACACAAACAGTTTGCACAAGTATTGAATTGACAAATCCAAGCAGAAATTATATAAAGGCCTGGATGCATTCTTTAAACCTGGGTCTCCATCCCTCAATTTAAAAACCTGCTGAGCAGTTGAGTTTGAGAGGAGGGGATGAAGTGGATTTAAGAAGTGTTAAGAGTAAGAAGGGAAACCCCAATTTTGGCTGAGCCAGAGATTCACCACAGGACCCTGCGCCTCCATTTTTCCATCTGTAAAATGGTCACACACACACACAGGGCACCACTAAAGCCAAATGCTGCCTCTGACCAACAGTTCTCAAGCAAATACTGTGCCAAACAAAATAAAATAAAATATGCTATCATAAAAAGGAAAACAAATGCTGGGAAGTCAGCCCTTAATTTTCCAGCAATTTGTTCTACCTCTTCGCTTTTCAATTCCTTTTGCTTGCACATATGAGCATGCATAGACAGACACATATACAAAATAAGCCATTTAGGAAATAAAGAGATCAAATCTCCCTTTTCCAGACACTTATAAAATTATGTTCCTGCAGCACTTTCTGCGTGTGCTTCCTTAAACACAGTGCTTTACTCAGACAATCCTAGTCAGGATCCAGATCCTTTTCCCAGGCCCAACTACAGCAGCTGGCAGAGACAGACACGTGACCAGAGTAAAAGTGGAGAACTTCAAAATAAAGTATTGTGTGTTTTGAGAAAATGCAAAATGATTTAGTGACAGTTCATAGTATTTCCTTCAGGCTAAAACCTCCCTTTTTACTTCACAAAAGCTTCAAGTAGTCTTAAGTCTTACAAAAATAAATAAAACCAAACAATACATAAGATGCCTCTTTGCACCTCTCAGATTAAGTGACCTGAGTCTCCCTTCAGGCCAATTGCACATTACTGCTGGGGAATTGATTTATAAGGGACCCTCCACAGGTATCTGACAGCTGTATAAACTATGGAGATAAAGTAACAATGCATCAACACAGACTGAAAATCATTTAAGCAGCAGAAGCTTTTAAAATAAATACCCAAAAGCTGAATTTACAATAGAATCATTCAGATGGTTACAAAGCAGAAGTGTTCTTATTTGCTTTAGAATACCTTTGCTGCAAGAAAGTAAGCTTTGGTATTCCCTTTATCCCTATTTCTTCATAGAGTTCCAGATCCAAAAAATAGTGGTCTCAGACAGTCTGGCATTTTGCATATGACAAATGACAAAAAATCCAGTGACAATGTTAGAACAGAGCATAATTTTTAACATGAATCTTGCTCTCACTGCATAAATTTGCATTATGTGAAGCTGCAGTGATCAAAAAATCACTGGGGTCAGCAGAGGGACTCTCACTAAATCTCTTGTTAGGCTCTGAGAGAGCACAAAAACATGAAAGGTTACACAAGCTTTGTCTGGCAGACCAAGGAGGGGAGTTATTTCTAATTGGATGGTGTTCTTACTCCCACTGACTTTACCTCTGGCAGTTACTGTGGCATTTTTATCATCCTCACAAGCCAAATCCATATTGGAGAACTGAAAACATAGGCATGTTATTTTTCTGTGCTGACATATGTCCAGCTCATATTTCTGCTTGCACACACAGTGGTCTTTAGAAATTGCAACACAGTAATTTGATTTTAAAGAAAGTGTTCTAACTCAATTTCAGAAAATACTGAGTTGCTCTTCAAAGCAGTATGTGTATATTCAAAATGTGCATGGCCTTATGTTGTATCTCCATGTATCCTGAAAGCAGAGATGATGCATGACCATGTATAATGGTTTTTGACTAATCTACCCTCTCCCCTCGTGGAGTTGAGTGTCTCAGTCCGGCTTGGCAGCGATAACTGCACCCTGCTCATGTGTTCCACACAACTACACACACACGGGTGGCTGCGAATCTGCAGGGGAAGGACGCCCTTTGGACAGACCCTCAGCAGGGAGAACACCAGTGCACAGCCACTAAGGATGTACCCTAAGCTTGGCCAAGCTAATCCCACTGATCCTTTCACTCCCCGAGCAGTAAGATCCCTGTCAGTGATGCACGAGGAAGCCAGCAATGCCTTGTGCTAGTTACAGAAGGGTAATATTTTCCAGTTGCCACATCGGCAAGCTCCTGGCATTTAGCTGTGAGCAAATAACATTTTAACTATATAAAGCAAGGTTGATGAGGTAATATAAAACATTACAGTGGCGCCCAATAGAGTCCCCCAGGTCAGTAACACACAATTTGAAGTGTTCCAAAATAACAAACAGACTCTATATACAAAAGATTCTAATGACTCTTAGAAATGCCCTCATCACCGAGTTAATTTTGAAGAATCAGGTATTAATAGCACTTCTTAAAGTCCTAGAAATACTTTTCTTAGATTAGCAGATTCACAGACAGATGCAGCAGTTGATGCACTCACTTCTTTAAGATCTTTTTTTCTCAGTATATCATTGCAGAGAATCTAAATCCAACAACATCTCCACGGAGGAGCAAGATTCCAGGTCCTGCCTCAAGCAGAACCATTGCCCAAAGAGCTCCCACCTGCAGCAATTGCACTGACACTGCTCAGGCGTGTCGAGACAGCGGGCAAGGAGCAGGGAGCTCCTGCTCTGCATGTCCCAGCCACCTCCTGCACAGGGATCAAGCTCCCGGCGCACGGCCAGACCTGCTGATCTGGTGCTTGCAGCATTTGATCCCTCTGCCAGAGATTCTCCTTCTGCTCCCCACATCCACAGCTGAACCACCCAGGCTAAGAGAGAGAATCGGGCTCTTCTCTATTCAGGAGAGAAAAACTGTGATCACCAAAAGGCTGCAAAGGTGGTCACCCCTCTCCAGTGACTGCAAAGAAAGCTGAAACATTTAATTTAGCCTAGATGCCTAATTATTAAATTCCTACATTTAGGTGGCATTTAACGCCTCAGAGTGTGGTGTTCCAGATCTTTAATGCTACAACACTATTTACATTTTGTAGCAAAAGGCAGAGTCTAATTGGAATTGTTGAAATGAAGCCCTGGTACAGCATAAATCAAGCGTATGCACAACTGACAATTGCAGAAGTGTTCTGAATTATTCTCCCCCTTTCAGGTTCTGGATCTTTTAGATTCATCCACACTTTGTTTTGCAATTTTTCTTGAAAAGCAGTACTTTTATTTCAAGTCATAACTGCAAATAGAGATTCTTAACATTCTAGTATCCAGAGTTGGAATAAATCCAAACTCCACAGTACCAGTAATAAACCCCCAAGTCATGGACAGGTTCAGGAGTCAGAGCACAGAAGTCTGGACTATCACACTGACAGAGCTGCTGCTTCGCTTGAGAAGTTGTAGAGAGCACACTGGATAATTTGGGGTCCAGGATAACTTTGCTCTTCCTTATCCTTAATGGAAAAGAATACACTGGATAGAGCTGGCTTCTGTTGCTTACTATTCCCAAAATGCCTACAGAGATTAGGCCCTAGTATTTATTACATTTTTCAAACCTGGCAGCAGAATAAGTGAAACATTCAGAATGAGGAATAATTTTCAATATGTTTTATCCTAAAATGGATATTATATTTACATCACCAGGTATTTTTATATAAGAACAATAAAAATAATATGGTGTGCTCAGAAACATGCAAGCAATAACTATTCAATCTTTCCTGCTACTCCACATCACAAAAAGCTGACATAACTGCATTCCAATGAAGTCTCATAGCACTGCAGTGATACTCCTTTGCTTTCTTCACAAAGTATATTGAGTATTTTTTCCAGTTTCTTAAATCTTGGTTATTTGAACTTGCCATTATTTATGCAGTAAAAACTGTAATTCTTCTAATTTCATTATGTCCCACATGTTTCATCATGCTCCTGTTATCTTGCAACGCATACATACATGTATACACATTCTCCGTGTTCCTCAAGTATTCTCCAAGGCACTCTTGAAGTGTAAAACAAAGTTGTAACTCAAAACAAGTGGAATGTCCCTGATTTAGTAAGGCAAGAATGGGGTGTTAGTCATCAAACTGCTGTTGCCCTTTAACCACCAAAAACACACCACAAAACGTTCCTTGCAGTGGAATATGAAAGAAGAATTCCTTCCGTAAAATTTAATGAGTGTAATGTTTCTGTGTTTTATAGGGCAGAGGGTGTGAAAAACAGCTCTGTTTTAGCCCTGATGACATTTTCATATAGGTGAGAGTAAAAATAGAGAGAGACTTGACATCTTGACATGAAAGGGGCGCAGGATTATGTTGCAGGGGTACTATGTACAAGTTTGGAGGGAAAGCATAACATCTGATCCTTGTTCTAGACACATAACTGTACAAAGGGAAATTCGGGCATGTTTTCTCTTTACAGCTAATAGAAAATACAGTGATTGGAGGATGATGAGGATATAAGATTTGGAGATTGGAAAAAATGGAAGTTATCACAAAAATATTAAGACCAAAACAATCTTTCTGCATTGTTCTAGAAAATACCAGCCTAGAGTCAATGATTCCAATGTCTTTTATCAGTTGTTTGACATCAGAATATTTTACTTAGAATCTGTAGTGTTAAATAAGAGAAACAAGGGAACAGAACTGACCAGGAAAATGACAGGATAATACGGTAGTACTATGGTAGCGTTTAAATTTTTACAGGAAATCCAAAATGTAAATTAAATATGTAAAGCAGTAGAAAACATACCTCTTACAAGCTGACAAGAATTTATAGATGCGACAAAATTACTTTCTTCTCAACTTATTTTTATAATGGACAATAATGAAACAGAATGAAATGGTACAGAATGAAACAAAAAGGTCCAAAGTGTTTGCCTTGATAGTTTCTTATCAAAATATCTCTCAAAACCCCTCTATTCTCAGTAAAAAAAGTGATTTTAGTGAAGTCTCCCTTCCTTCCAGAAACTCTGGTTTGTATCTTTATGGTCAGTTTTACATTTACACAAAAAAATTACCATTCAGCTACATGAATAATCTCAAACCCTTCAGAAAAGGCTTAAAGGGAACCAGGTGTAGTTCTAATCAATCACCAGATTTTTCACTTAACATTTTATGGGACCCAAATCTACAGAGCTGAAAAAAAAATTTAAAAATCACAACATACAAAACCCTGCAAGGGTCAAGAAGATAGGAAGAAAAAAGACTCCAAATTTTAAATATTCTTTCAAAACTCAAGATCTTGACCAGAAAGCAGCAGAGAACTTGCACACACTCTCACAGGTCAGCTCAGCTAATGCAATGTTTCAGCCCCTCTATCCTCTCCCAGCTTAGCGGCCCCCACAATATCCCAGGAAAAGGCAGTGTGACACTTGACTCCCACCAGCAGCTATTTCTATCTGCTTCCCTTATCCCAAGGAATGTTTTTACCATGGAGGATCCCTGTATTTTCACAGCTATGGCATTATGGTAGATTAGTATGGATATCTTCCCCAGCCTTTAGATGACACAGCTCCATCCCAGCAGCTGACCTCCCACTGGGCAGGATTGTTTGTTTTGTTGCTTTGAGGTTGTTCTGATTTTTTAAACCATTTTGCCTTTGCCAGAGGGATTTATTTCTTCAGTGACAGTAAAAGGTTTATTTGCCCTCTATAGAAAAATTAAGTTTTGAATAAAATAAAGCACAGTCATCACAGAATGAGGAGACAATTGCTAATACAATCCAAACCCTCATTTCAAGCTTGTTTGCTGGCACACATAGAACATATAAATACCTGGATGACTTCAAGGACTGACCTGTTCCCCACCACCAAAAGCGCACCAGCTCACAGGGGGACCTCAGGGGCCACATCAACACTCTCAAAAGGACATCTCTTCCAACCAAGTGGATTCTGTGATTCTGTGAACATCATTGGCAATTATTTGGTGAGTTCATTTGAGCATCTAATTACAGCCCTTTGATAGGGGTAGCAAAAGCAGACCCATAAAATACAGATGAATCCTCTGCCTGCTGGGCTAAGACTCAAGAGAGCAGATAGGAATTTTCCCATGGATTTCCAAGAGTTTTAGACCTGTCCTGGGCAGTGTTGCTTGAGCAGATACTTATGGCAGATATATTGGGTCTGTTAATAGAGAATCAGCACAGTATGAGAGCAGGGGCATTTTGCAATCATACTTTTGCTGTCTTGTCTCTGACCTGAATCATAAACCTTTATTATCCCAGCATATTTTTTCACCAGCTTGGAAGAATGTAGCGCATGGCGCATGAGATGATAACCTTCTCTGGATTTTGCAATGTCTGCACGTTCTCAAACACAGTTAAAAATTTACATGGCATTAGTAGCAGCAGAGTAAATCCAATAATCATCTTTGCCTTGATACAGTACTTGGAATTGATGGATTTTTTTAAATTCTATTTTGATTTTTTTTTTTCCATTTTAAACCAGTTAACTCATTGCTACATCAGCATTTAGAAAGACTCTTCCATTCTCTTTGGGCTTGTACCATGGCTATGGCCCTTCCCAAAATACATAGGGTGACATTGTCTGACAAGAATATCTCAAATTCCATCATTCATGCTCCCCTTTTTTTTTATTTATAGGGATGGTTGTGAGCCTGATGAGCTACTCCATCACACTACTCTGTCCCAATTTTATTTGAACTTTGAGTGCATACTCTATGACTTTTATAGACTAAAGAGAATTTATTATTTATGGGAACAGTTGTGTGTTTGATGAACTATTCCAATACACTACTGTCCCAGTTATTAAAATTTTAAGTACATGTAACTATGATTTACATAGATTAAAGAAATAGTAATTAAAAAAAAGGTTTTGTATTTGTACTGGAAAGAAGTTTACCATGGTCTTTAGTTATCTAAGGATTTCATTCCATTCCTGAGGTACACTGCCAGTTCAAAGATAGTGATGCTCAGATTAAGCAAGAGCTATTGCAGAATAAGTATTATTTTTGCTTTGATGCATTTTCTCTATTTCAACCACTAGTACACATTATTCTTCTCTTGCTGGAAGTCTGCACACAAATGCCAGCTTTGGACTTGGGTCCAGGAAAGCTCAGGATAAAATTTCACAGTATTTGAAGTTTGGCTTTGCCAGGCCACTGCTGTGACTGCACAGATGAACTTGAACCCTAATTCTTCTTCTATTCTACTGGAAACATTCAGATTCAACATCCAATATGATAATTATCAGAGGGATTAAAATAAAACATGAAGGCATGCAAAATACTAAAACAACAAATCAGAACAAATCAAATAATTTCTAAATCATTTTAGAAATGCATCTAAAAGCTCAGGGTCTTGGCTCTTCCCTCCATCCATCTTGCCCCTTAGCACTTTTCCTCCCAAGGTGGTCCAATACAGGAATTCTCCCCAGCTAGGCTGGGCAGGGGAAGAGGATCAGCCTTATCAACAGCTGGCAAACAGTGCTGTGGAAGAGCAAGCAGAGCTGCATAAAGCACAGCCTGGAGACTTGGGTAACTTAAGGATAAAACTCTAACCACAATAATATGATCTCGGTGCTGACATGAAGCCCTGAAATATTTACAATGATTAAAATTAATTTCAGAATGTTGAATAGAAGAATAGGGCTCTTCTGAGAATGAGGTGATGTGTAGGTGCAAAAGCATATCACAAGATATCCTAGAAAGATATTAGGATGAACTCTTTTATGAAGATATTGTTGCAAACTTTACCACACTTTTGTGGTGTTCTTCAAAAGGATAAAAAAACCCAAAAACCAACAAGTGGCAAATTTAAGTATTTTTACTTTCAGTAGTAAAAGATAGTTGGAAGGTTTTACTAAACAATAATGAACTTTTGATGAAACAGGAAAAACTAAAGTACTCAACATTTTCATAGATAATTAAGAAAAAAAATTCCACTCTGGTTCTTGCATTTTATAAACCCTGTCACAACAGGAAACAAACATAAGAAAGGAGAAATAGATCCCATGCTTAGAAAACTGAGGCTTCAAACATAATAAGAGCTGACATTGCACACTAAACCCAAGGTACAGGCCACTTTCTGTGACCTTGAGCAATGGAAATTCATTACTGAATTTCGGGGAAAGTGTTGTTGAAAACCAAGCCTCCAACTATGAAATGTAAAGATGAACAGGAATGAATCTGAGATGCTTTGATTCTGGTCCTTTTTGACTTTCTGACAGGAAGACTCAAAGACTGTGATATTGACAGTCAGTATTGGAAATAAAGAAGAGAGCTGGAGCAAATTCAGCTCCCATTGACCCATCACTGATGGAAGGTAATTTCTAAAACTGCAGCTATTTTCCATGTGACTGTCCTAACCACTTTAGGATTTATTGTTTGTCCTAATTATATTTTGTTATGCCTTTGTGGCTTCGTGTCATTTTTACAGCTGTATTTCAAAGCACCTTGAGACATGTGCAATGTGATCTATACATCAATTAGCAGTAGTAGTTGTGGTAATAACATCATTATTTTGATGTGGCTTCTGATTAATCTGTAAATAAAGACCTTTAATCTTTAAATGTTTGATGTTTGTCTCTGGTAACTACATAGTTTCATACTAGTTCCTGCTTAAGGATAAATTCTTTTAGGAGGGGTTGAAGTTTGCTACATGAGGGGCTGAATATTTGTGAGCACATTAACGACTCAGAATTTCCTGGAATCACAATATGAATTTGTTAGAAAAATATGTAACATGAGCATTACAGGGAAAAAAAGAAAAGTAGTTCAAATGAAAGGGAGACCCTTGAAGGTGTCCACAAAGAAGCAGCAAGAAGTTATTCAAAACACTATTTGTATTTTGTTTGCACTGCCATCATTTTCTCACATGTTTTGAATACATTCCATATTTCCTGAAGTGCTAAAATATTTCTCTTCTGCTATGCACTTGCTGTTCTCTGAGTGCTGGGCAGATTACAGGGTGATTGATGATGAATAGAAGTTGTTTTGCTTCTCTTGGAATACTCTACCTTAAAGGATTCTTTTTTGTCTGCCTCATGAACAATTAATGTTGTCTCTTAACATCTATTTTACATACTTATAAAAAATTAATCATTAGGAGGTAGTAAATAACTCAGTACTTTCATGAAGCACAATAATTGAATTCCAGTATAGCTGAGAAGGACATTTGAGCCCCAAAACTTCACTACACGGTTTTGTAAAGATCCCTCAATATCGCACTAGAACTCAATAAAATGCTACCTGTATCTTCCATAGACTCAGTGAGATCCCCCAAACCCAGCAAAGTGAGCATTGACTGAGCCCAGGTTCAATCCCTACTCTCCACTTCAGGCTACCAGCAAAACCTTCTCACACAAAGCACTGCACTCACAGCAGCGCTGCTGCCATGCAGACAAAGGTGGCAATTCACCCTGGGAGATGTGCTGATGTCACAAGTGTTTGTGATGTCACCAAGCCCTTTTTTGTCAATGTGGCTTTGTATTCTATCTGCTCTCAAGCTTTTAATAAATGTATAATCTCTAGATCTGGAGCTGCAATTAACCCTCACTTTTCTCAAGCGCTCTTATCAGCGATCAGGCTGAGGAAGTTGGGGCCGTTCAGCTGGAGAAGAGAAGGTTGTGTGCAGACCTCCCAGCACCTTCCAGTACCTCCAGGGGTCCTACCAGGAAGCTGGAGAGGGGCTCTTCATCAGGAGCTGTAGTGGTGGGACAAGGGGGAGTGCATTCAAACTGACATAGAGCAGATGTACGTTGGATATTGGGAAGAAATTCTTCTCTGTGAGGGTGGTGAGCACCCTGTGCCAGGGCCTCACCACCCTGGAAGTGTTCAAGGCTGGGCTGGATGGAGCTCTGAGCAACCTGGTCTAGTGGAAGGTGTCCCTGTCTATGGCAGGGGATTTCAAATGAGATGGTCTTCAAGGAACCTTTCAACCCAAACCATTCCATGATTCTATAGTTTGAAAATTGTGCCGAAAGCAATTTTTGACAGTTCCTTAGGTTTCAAAGTTTCCAGGTCCTATCAGTTAAATGAATGTTCTGTATCTCTCCCACACCTGCACAGGGATGACTCCTGAAACCCAGGGATGCATCAAAATACACAGGATCAACTTTCCTTCCACCACACCATCATTCACACCAAAGGCTCCTAACAGTGCCCAAAATCAGATCCAGCCTTCAACACGAAGGAGCTGAGCTTGTGCTGAGGTTCCTCGATGTCAGCTGGACACACTGAAACCTCTCCAGGCCATGCCGGACCTGGCTGAACCTCCAGGCAGAGATGGGGGGAGCAGCATTGGGCTGAGCATTTTGTTTTGGCTGTTTAGGGCTTTTTAACAAGTCATACTAATACTGCTTTCTTCGCAAATGTTTTCCAGTGATCCTGGCTCCTTCCCAGACTCCAGTGAGGATGTCTCTGAAGTCAGCTGCAGTCTCTGAAGTATGCTACAAGTATCTTATTGCAGAATTTTAAATGCCTACTAAGTGAATGCAGTTGCCTTATTTGTGAAAGGTGGTGCCAGAAGTATTATTACATTTCAGATTCTTTTCCCTGGATAATGGTGGAAAATTCTGTTTTAAATCCATCCAACACAGCAGTTAGACAGAGGAATGTCCGGGTTTTTGTTTTGTGCTCCTTTTTAATTCCGACTGTTACATTCCTCTGCTTTCACCTTCCCCTCTTTAAAACCATGTATCAAAAATCACATGATTATGGGTCACATACACAAAAACCCAGAGGTTTTAGACATACTGATAATAATGTTTATCAGAATAACTAAATACAGACACAATTAGAAAGTGTGTTATGAATGTTTAAATTAAACCCTGTCTAACAGGTATTTTGGTCTATTACTTCTATAGTGGCACCAAGAAGTGATAGAAATTATTCACTGGTTGCAAAGCTTCTGGTGATTAATTTCTAGATCATAGAAATATGAAAATGGAATGGGTAGAACACAAAAAAACCCCCAAAATATCTTGGGGAGGTTGAAAGCAAAACAACATAGAGAAGTCCCTTTCTCCAAGAAAAAGGAGTACGAATCATGTGGGCAGTTGTGTGCAGCATTATTCCAATGCCAGTGTATGTTGGATATCAGTTTGAAAGGGGCTTCAGGATGTTTGCCCCAGTTCAGGAACAGCACGTGCTCTTTATTCCTCACAGAAATGCCTCCCTCTCCTAGATACTCACCTACTTTCTGGCTCCGTGTGAAGCTGGCTCATCAAGTCATGTCTTCTCCAATATTATTTGGTTTCTAAGTGCTTGGTATATGAAAGGCAGGAGGGGCAATCGGAGCATTTTACATAGTAAGTTCACTCAGCATGCTATTAATAATACTGAGAACTCTTAGTATAGGTCCAAAATAATTCAGGCTTTCTTCCATTAGAAGCCACAAGACAATAAGAGGAGGCTCCAAGAGAGGTGTGGATCACCCACAAGAGGTCTGAAGAGCAACATGTATTTTTACTGGAAGTCTGCTAACTAGCCAAAACCTTTGGAACGCCATGACACCAATCTGGCAAAGTGATCTCTCTCTGCTTTATTGAAAACATCTTAGACAGCATAATAAAAAATTGCACTTAATTTCCATAATTTTAAGCTTGTCTTTCTGCTGGCCTGAAGTCTGTCAGAACAGTGAAGATTAGGAAATGCAACGGAGCTTGACAGATTTCATTTGACCAAAACACAAGAGAGTGAGAAAGAAGAAAACTGGGGGAAAAGAAATCTATCAAGAAGTCTGGGATGGGATTTTCCCCTCCAGTGATGTATTTATAGCCCCTAAATAAGGATCTAATCCAAAGTCAACTGAAATCAATAGGGAGAGTTATTGACTTCAGTGAGTATTGGATCAGACCCTAAAAGCAGAGCTTCCAAGCTACAGAAAGTATTTTGGGACATGTTGTACTAGAAATTATCACCAAGAATGTGAAAGAACAACCCAGTCATATTTAGCGTGGCTCGTTGGTGACCAGAGTAGATAAAGCTGCTCTTCAAGGAAATACAGCGCAGGGACTGCGGGACAAAGCTTGGCACCTTTTGTAAGGACCAGGCAGCTGAGGTTCTCATTTTGGAGCAGTTTTGTCTCTTGGGCTTTCAGCAGGACCAAGGTCAGACATGTCTCCAGCCGTTTCAGATGTTTAATGTCACATGAACCAGAAAGCATCTCAAGGTCACTGCCTGTACTAAGCATGGGTGCTCCTTTCCTGTTAATCACAATCTTTTATTCAACTCATCAGCAAGAACTAACAAGACTTTTAGAAAATCTGCCAGAAACCTGTTAACCTGGCGAGCGTTCCGTTTTGCAATGTGTTATCTATTTGGCAGTTGAAATATCCACTACCCAAAAGTTTAAGATGCTTTAGAAGAACACCATACTCAAATAAAAACATGGAGAAATCCAAGAGAAAGTGAGCTGGGGATTAGCTCCTCCATATCAGCTGAGGTCTGGTCTGCCTGCGTCCAACCAGCTGAAAGCTGATAAGGATCAACAAGCCCAAAAGAGAGCTGATAGAAAGGCTGCCTGAGTGTGCTTGTCCCCAAGGAGCTCTCCTGCCATGAAAGATGACTGCTCAGTGGTGTGAGGAGATGCACAGCTAAAGCTCCTATCAGTTTGAATAATGAGGGTATGAGCAGATGAGTGGGGAAGGGGTAGAGAAAAAATGGATTTGCTTTGCTGGCAGACTTGCAAGTCAGTTTGTGGTTATCTCATGCACCAAGAATCTCTGATTTATTTGAGCATTAGGGCATGGTTTTAACCTACGTTACTATCAGCCTGATAACAGCTGAGGTGAGAGCCTCTAGCACTTATGACACACCAAAACTTACTAGATTCACTTCAGAGATATGAAAACCATGGACTTTTAAAATGTTTTCACACTTGTCATTTACTTCCTAAACACAGAACGTGGTTGCAAATATACCTGCTCCATGTACTCCTACTTGGAGAATACTTTATTTTCACTTGAGACCTTCAGAGGGCTGAGGACCTCTCCTACGAGGACAGGCTGAGAGAATCCGGCATGTTCCACCTGGAGAAGGAAGGGCACTGGGGAGACCTTAGAGCACCTTCCAGTACCTAGAAGGGCCATAGGAGAGATGGAAAGGGACATTTACAGGGACATGGAGTGAAAAGACGGGGGCAATGGTTTCAAGCTGCCACACAGTGGGGTTTAGATTAGATATTAGGAAGAAATTCTTTACTGAGAGGGTGATGAGACACTGGAACAGTTTGCCCAGAGAAGCTGCGGATGTGCCATCCCTGGAAATATTCAAGGCAAGGTTGGGTGAAGCTCTGAGCAACCTGATCTAGCTGAAGACAGCCTCGTGATCAAAACCAAGATGAAATTGCATAATAAGCATGTAGGGCCCCGAAACCAAATTCCTTTAGGGATCTATTCTTCCTTCAGGTGTATTCTAATTAAATTCTCCTAGAATTCAAAAGACACTTCTTCTGACTACAGCAAATTCTGGCATCGTCCTAAAGAACCTTCTAAAACAGAAGGCTCTGCACTGGTCCTGCTCACCTGATATCATTGCTAGGTCTGTTGTTTTGCAGTCAGGAGGTTCTGACAGCCCAACCAGTGCTACAAATCCTGGCAAACACAACATTGTGTTAGTAATTACCAGAATATATTGCCAGAATATAGCTGGAAGCAAAGGAGACTGGAAAGTCTACAGTCTTTGTGGCTGGATCACGAGGCACGAAAGCTTTTTGTATGGATTCTCTAAGTGAGGCTCATGCCAGAGGGAGTCTTTGGATCTTCAAATATTTTTGGAGGGTGGGGAGCAGATAAATGGAATGTCATCCAAGCTAATGTAGAAATATCAGTGAGGACCAAGGCTTTTTTTCAGTTGAATGCTGTAATATTATCAAGTTAGAAGTTGTCTTTCCTAACAACTAAAGGAAGGCTGTGAAACAGAAACACATTTTTTAAAAAGCAGGTGAGAATTGCCAAAAGTAATCTTGACAGAACAATTACCAATAACTACTCAATGGGTAGGTAAAATATTTTATCCATTGTTTTACCAAATCCAGTTGGGATAGACAAGACATTCTTTCTTAGAGCAGCAGGTAACAACCAAAGCATTAAATGTTGACAGCCAATATCAACATCAGAAAGAAAATCACTGGGATTACTGATACCAGCACTAGGAATCAGTGTATGGCAGGCAACTGCTGTGATCTAAAACTGTTTAACACACAAATTACTCCAGATCTCATAGCAAGAAACTGAAGATAAGCCAGACATTCTGCATTTCAGCTGCAAGAACTTGAAGGCCTTGAATCTAGATTAATGTACTTGTAGTGTACGTAAGTAGTCAAATCTGCAATTATTTTCCAGCTACTGGAAAAACAAGCTAAGCAGAGCTTTCAATGGAAGGTAAACATCCCCCTCAACATCACTGATGATAAAGTAGTACCCAATAGGTACTAGTGCATTTATATTGCACTTTCATCTTATGTTTCCTCCTATCCCTAAATGTCAGAGTGTTCCATGACAAAAGGGGTGAATATCCTTCTGCGGTCACATCTGCACAGGCTGAACTGGCACCTGGCAGTTGGGTTCTTGTTTCCTGCGCTGCAGAACACGAAAGTTCCCTTGCCCTCCTTCCAGACATCCCCTGGCCCCTGCCACAAAGGAGAGGCTGAAAAAATAAACCCAATCTGGTTGGCTGATAAAGAACACAAATGCATTCACGTCTAAATACAAAATGGCAATCATGCCTGAAAAGTTTAAGTAGCATGCGACACAAATATTGCCGAGTTCATGGGAAAGGAGAAAAACAAAAGGTAGCCAGATGCCTCAGAGAACCTGAAGAGCAACTATCCCGAGACACCAGGACAGATGGCACAAAAATCTTAAAGCAACAAGAAGCAAAGAGGTCACTTTGACATTTCCAAAGGATCAGCCTCCACTCCTTCCAAAATTCTGAATTAATAGTTTCAAAAGCCAATTAAGAATGATCTGAGGTGCAACTTCTGCCCTTCTATAACATCTTAGAAAAAATTCATATTCCACGGAGAATTTTCCCATAGAATAACCAGTTAAGAACCATCACTTTTTCAGAAAAATGAAGTGGCTTTGAAGAAATCACAGGCAATATTAGAAATGTAAACATATCAGACATTCCTCTAAGGACCATCAAGCCATCAAATAAATAAGGAGCAAAATCAATTGAAAAGAGCTGATACTGTTGAAGAGTGGAAAGTTTCCCTCAGAAAGGAGCTTGAGGAGCGAAAAAAAAGACCACTGTAAAACCTCAGATGTTATGAGTTCAAACTGACCTGAGTTTTTTTTCTAGGAATAGAGCTGTACAATATCTAAATTCCCAGCTAGCATAAATCCTGCAAACCTTTGCTTTCTAATATATTAAAGCTCTGTTTTAAAAAAATCAAAGTATAAATATGGATGAACTTGGAATTACAGTTTACTTAGATTTTCCATGTGAGTTTCTCATATGAGCCTTCTGAGAAAAATAACCAAGGAGACTGTCATCCTTTTCACACACACTCACAAAATAAAAAGTTATACTTTAGAACTCCTCCTCAGAATGAAAGAAATGTAACTGCAGCACAACTAAGGATCACTATAAAATAGTAAGGGGAAATCATCTTTATTTCACTGATTTTGTAATATATCTCATGGTCTAAGCCACATATAACTAATTAAAAATGGAATTGAGTGGGAAGAGAGGAAGGAAAGAATAGCTATAGGAGATGGACACAGAAAGACAGATGAATTCAGTGGAAAATAAAATGTGGATAGGTAGGTGGCAACATATGTATAAGCATACTCCCAGCCAACCTTCGTGGAGACCTTTCAAGCCTAAACTCAATACACAGGAAAAGTACACCTTTGTTTTGGAATCGAATCAATTTTAGGGTTAAGGAAAAGAAAATTAAGCCAACCATGGGTTTGAATTATAGGAAAACAAGGTCTCCGATCTCAAACTGGTCTTTACTGTTCTGATAAACAACTCAAGTCATGCAGCAGAAAACCTCAAGATCCACAGGATTTGCTCATCCTTTGCATGGGACCAGTGGCCCAGGATAAATTTAGTAGCAGTCTGCCCTCAGCTGCCACGTCACGTCTGTGGGGTGAGATGGCCTCAGGACCTTTGAATGCCAATGTCCCTGCAGCAGATCACAGACCAGCTACATTCCGGGTGGATCAGTTGCTTCTTTACAGCAATCTTGACACCTGCAACCATCTCTCGTGGGTCAGCACTCTCTCCACTTGTCCGTCACACCCACAGAAGATATAAATGAACAAGAGCAGACACAGCAAGGGTCCTTTTCTCTACATTTTGACAAAACCTTCCAAACCTGACCTGGCAAGCGCTGTTAAAATGAGCCAGCCAGAAACAGAGGAGCTCTCACAGATCAGGTACAGAAGTAAACAGCTCTGATAATATCCTAGGGAGCAAATTATTTATACGTTATCACAGCTTGATCTATTAAATCAACAAGTCAGATACTCAGGTGCAGGAGGCATCAGCCTGCAGGAGTTTTCACACTCTTACACCTGTTGAAGATTTGCTACATTACAATGAACATTTTCACCTGGCACAGCCGGACTTTGCTGTTGCCTTCCACAGGTTTAATGGAATTCGTGTATGTTCAACAAAACTTTCTCAAATTCCTCTTTCCTCACAATTCTTCTCTGTGATTCTGCTCCCTCCTCCTGACAAGAAATACCTATTTGTCTCATTTGTTCCATGGAATGGTGGAAATTAGATAATGTCTGTATCCAGACATATAGATTCAGAGAATGCTTTTTGGTTTGAGGAGGGTGGAAGTGAATAATTTTTTATTTGAAGAGTTTCTATCCCCATAAAAAGCTTTGCCTGCCTTCAAGATAGATTCTTAGTGCTCAGCTATTTTTTCTTCCCTATGAATATTTGGCTTTATCTGAATTCTTGACTGTATTTGCAGACTGTGTACTCAGGTTCAAAGAAAGACTCTCTGTTTATGACTATTTGTGCATTCCCGTCTGGGACAAAGGGGTTTATTACACACTTCAGGGCAGAAGGATTTTGTGCAATTATTTTGCACATATGGTAACAAAGATTTTTCACAATCACAGAAGAGACAGGCTTGTGGGTTTATGCTCCAATACTTTGCTCAAAACAGCAGCTGGGGCATAATCTTATAATGAGTAAAAAATGTTTGTTTACACAGAATTTACTAGAAGATCACTGTCACAAAAAAGGGACACTGCTGTACAATGCAACTTTAGCTATTGAATATTGTCAGGTAAAAGCTCTCTGAGATATTACTGGCATTAGAAAAGAAATATTCTCTTAATATTTTATTTTCTGGTTATGTGGAACAATGTAGGGAATTTAAAATGAGTCCAAAGTTTTGATTGGCCTAAATTTGCATTTCTAAGTGCAAAAGAAAGTCAGTGGAAAATTATACATAACTCTAGTGAGGAGACATTTTTCCTCCCTCCAGTATTTTTCCCCCATTAATATCGGTCCTGCAGCTTCATGATGAAGAGGATGGATATCTTAATTAATAACTCCAGAGAATGGCAAGCGGTTTTGCACAACTCCCCTCAGGCTATTTAATTTAAAGCATGCAAATAACAGAATTGCAGTAATTTGGGATGGATAGGCCTTCTAGGTCATGGAGACCCCAAGCCAGGTTTTCCCAACAGTGCATTTCCTGGGGTTCTGCAGAGAACATTTGAGTTACCCCAACTTTAGATCACTGTGTAAGAACAGTGAAAACCACACCAAGGCAGCGCCTGTGCAGTCAGGGAGGTCCATGGAGCTGGGAAGCCTCAGCACCAGGGGAAGGGGATCAGTGATGTCACATCTCAGACACAGGGTGGTATCACCTACAGACAGGGACATTCCACAGAGTGACATCACAGAGGTGAAGCAGAGGAGCTGCAGGGAGCTGCTCTCCTGTGGTCTGAAAAAACAAAGCAGAATCAAAGCAGGTTTCAGCTCTGGAGGGGAAGGTGCCTCGTGAGATCCCTCTTCCACATGGGGTTGTAGAGTTACAGGAGCCTCAAACAGATTGCTGAGCAAGATTTTCCAGACAGAAATTTGAATAAGCTCCATGCTAAATTCTGTCCCAAGGTATACAATCAGTATTTCATGAGCACAGTGAATGCTAAACTCTGTTACATCACCCAATGTTGTTTTCTGTAATAGCAAAAGATCTCCAATACAACAAACAAAGATTTTATAAAGCTTTTTGAGGAGAGAAAAATTCCTGGTACTCCTATGGTGGTATATTCTGACAGGTTAAATGGTGCAGGAAAAGTATTCAATAAATGGAAAACAGAATTTGTGGGATACTTTTCACTCCACACATTCTGCTGGCAAAGCAATAGAAAGACAAAACAGGAAACATATCACCATATCTTCTCTCTTCTCCCTCCTGCACAGGCCCGGGCCAGCAGCACAGAGCACCAATTCTCCCAAACACCAGACTCCAAATTGCACAAAACTGCTTTAAAGCCATTCAGCATCTTGAGTGGTGGAAAAGGGAATGACTATTGACCTGGCTGCTACATTCAGATTTTTTCCCAAGACTGCAATCTTTCCCTAATCCTTCTTGCCTCTAGTACATAAATTGATCACTGAAGATCTTGGGAGGTGATGAAGAGGGTTATACAAAAAATCCTCCTAACTGTATCATTAATGAAGACGCTTTCCAGAGGTTCATTGCCCTGGAGAAAACCAGTCCCAAAGGAAGTTTAGCCTCATTGCAAAATAAGTCGATGACTCTCTACTCTGGAAACGTTGTAACGTTGAGCATATCAAAGAGTTCCCTGCTCAGCTTGTTGGGTGGTGCTGAGAGGAAAACGTTCAGCCCTAATTTTGACACCCTCTCTGCCTAATATAGATAGGGAGAACATTGTTTTAAAGTCAGCAAGTGAGGGAGGAAAAAAAAAATCAAAAGAGAAACCTTCTGCTTGGAGGAGAAAAGCCAACTCATCACCACATTGACCCACTCACAGGCAAAAATAAGAGTAACACTCAATTTTAGTTTTGGATATAGACAGAGTTGTTACAAAAGCTCTATAAAAAATGGTCTTACAAAACATGATGACTAAGAATCACATTGCTGAGGTGCTATTTCTTCCAGTTCACAGTGAAATAAATAATTGCTGTTTCTCTGTAAAAAGAATTTGTGACAGCTTTTGAGCCCAGGCAACTCAGCCAGGCACTGCTTTCAGAAGGGAATCTCCAATTGCTTTCCCTTCTTGCTCAATCCCCATGCACTAATAAAAAAGACACATGAAGAAAAATAAAATCCATAGCTAGAAAACTACAATTTTGCAGCAACATGCATTCAAAAATTAATTGAGAAAAGCAAAGGAGTGATGGTGGCCTCACTTCCAGATTCTTATTTAGCATAAGGACAGATTTACCATGGCTCTGAAATGAACACTTTTCCCGTTAACACAGGGTCCTAAATACATTTCCCATAAACACTGGGAAAGTGCCTTTAGTGAGCATGTTTAGCGTAAAGCTTTGATCATGTCTACACTCATTTTGGCTTTTGTCTTTACTTCAAATCCTCCTCATCATGCTGACCACATACTCCTCTGGCTTGTTTGTTCATGGTAAGTACAAAACAAACACTTTCAAGAGATCTTTCTATATGAATGTTCTACAGTTACAGCAGCAAAATCCTCAAATGACTCAGTTTATTACATAAAGCCTGGGATATCCTAGGCATTCCCAGAATACTGATTCGATATGAAAAGAAAACCAGCAGGACACATTTGCTCTACTCCAGTTTGTTTTGCCAGCAGACATGACACACTGCTACACCTCACATCTGGGCCCCACGTCTAGAAAACCGAGTTTTTAAGACTAAAACCTCTCTATCTCCTTATTTCTTTCTGCAGACACACATATTCCAAAGTAACATTAAATCCCTAAATAAGCAAAGAAGCACATTTCCCACAGAAGTGAATCATTGCTGATTGCCTCATCTCTTTCTTTTTAATTAAAAAAACCCAATTTTATCTCACAGATAGAGACAGTATCTATGGGTTTGCCTTGGCCATGCAAAGGGCATACTGAAGCAGAAAACATTTTTCATTGTTCCTGACTGTGCAAATTCAGGGGAGGGAGTTATAGAGGTTTTTTGGTTTGGGGGAGAGAGTTGCACTGGGAAGCAGGGTGAGTATTTCCTTGGTTAAGATATATGTACTAGAAATCCCTCAAGAGCATTTACAACCAAGTGATAGCAATATCCTTTTCTTCCTGGAAGGGTTTTCATTGAATCCCATTGCAATTAAAGGTTCAGTTCTAAACAAAGACTGAAGGCTTAGGTTATGTCAGGAAGTACTACAGAGGAATAGCTTGTTCCTCACCTCAGAAATGCTTCTACACACCCCAGCCTCCCATGACTGTGGCTTGTTCCCACTGTTGACTTGGATTCCTGGAGCTCTGGGGACACAAGACACACATTTAGCTTGTGCAAAGCCCACAGAGAAAGCAGGAACCTTTCAGTGCCGTAGGGTCACACACAATAGCAAGATGCTTGTGAACTGGTAAGAGAGGATGAAAGTGAACACTTACACTTAAAGAACAACCTCTGTTACACTGGCTTGTTGCCAGAAAAAATAACCCATTACAATCAAAACCCAGTTAAGTCAAACAGTCCACGCTTAATTAAGTCCACTCTAAGAGTTTTCTGTTCAAAACAGCTGATATTTTCAGCAGGTGAGACTGAAGCTTGCCAGCTCAGAGTATCAAATCTAAACCTTTAAACGTGGGCGTCCACACTCTGTGTATTGCTGACATGGAAAAGGGATGTAGAGCCCGGAACTGGAATATTCAGAATACAAAGATTCAATTGAAAACATCAATAGCTGTGCCTATGCCACCAAATACAGTGGGCTGGGCCTGTTCTCCAGCCCTCGGGCCAAATGAATGCACAGTACAATTCACATCCACGTAAGCTGAACCCTTTTTTTCTTCCCAGAATGGTGTCTCATTCATATCAGCCACTGAGACCAGACATTGGCCACTCTCTATTCCCAAAAGGTGGCCAGAAGTCACTTGGGTGACCTATACTTGCTGAATGTGAATAGTGTGCCAGGAGTTCTGCTCAGCTGTCAAACAATTAAATGCTGTGAGCATCCCACACGAGCCTGGAATGACACTCACATCCCAGCCTTTTTCAGTTTATTGGGATGGTATGTAGCCCATCCATCCCGACATCATTAACCAAAGCAAATAGTTTCTTTTGAGCTTAAAAGAAGGGTTTTGTCTTAGAGGTCATTCAGCAAGTCCAAAGCCAGCAAGATTCCTTCCAATAATTCAAACAGGCCTCACACCCAACTCCCAGCACCAGGCCCTGCACAGTGCACTGGTGATATGCTAACTCATAGCAGACTCTGTAGCCTAAATGTAATCCCAGACCACTAATACATCCTGATTTTCCTGGTGTAGAAGCTCAGAAAGCCTAATTCTGGACCTTCCTTGAAGTGCATGGAAGAGCAGGGGGAAGGAGGCTGACTGAAAACAATGACTATCACCTCATTTTAGCCATCAAAACCACAAAAATGTCTACAGTGCAGATCAGTCATCCTGAACAGACAGGGGAGATAAGGAGGGCCGGAAACCACACACCTAAACACACACAGAAGCACGAACACGCACACATGCACCAGTTTGTCAGTGCTGCTTGTCTGTAAGAGCAAAATAAACAGCAATGCTATTGAAAAGGTTTCTCCTCTCCTTTTCAGACAGAGGTGTGCAAGCCAAGCCTTGACTCGTTTGGGGAGAGGGTGTTTCATTGTGGTTTGGAGATGCATCCAGAATTTTTTATTACTCAGAAACTTTGGTCCTGAGTGTATTTTTATAAGGAGTCTGAGAATGAAATATGATTCATATTTACATCTGTTAACATGTTGGGAACAGAGAAAAAAAAAAAAAAAGGATGAGCAAACTGCTGCTGAAAGAAATAAAGTAAAAAAGTTGGTTCAATTTCCCACAGGACTTTCTAGGTTTGGGTAGCAAATGTTTGGGTTACCGAAAACCCTGAGGCGAAGGCAAAAGACAGTGGCAAAGTCACCAATGATTTGAGCTGTGCATCTGGTCTTTTGGTAATGTTGATTGGAAAGCACATAAGAAGTGTTGCAAATTAATTATGTCAATTCCAGATTTTGATACACACTGTTTAGTCCCATGATGTAATTTGGGCTGGCTGGCCTGAGCTCTTCCCCTGTAGAAAGAATACATTGTAATAGTTTTGTCTGTGTGAATGATGAGCATACATATTCTGATAAAAAAGATGTTTTGTGCAAACTTTTCACATAAATCTGGGACAGCTGAAGTATAATGGAAGGAAAATGTCATGTATCGCAAAGAATTTTTTCCCCAAATTAACCTCCCTAAATGTCTTAAGAACAGAGGGACCATCTAATGAAAGGACCTTTATGCAGATGCAGATCATGACATTCCATTCATAAAACCAGAGAGAAGCAACATGATGTAGCTGCAAGACTGGGGGAAAGGAGAGAAAAAGTAATTTCAGAGTATAGCAAAATCTCCAAGACGTCTTGACTAAGACCACAAAAATCTGTATCATCCAGGCTGCACATCAAGGCTTTCTAAGGTCTGATTCTGAAAGCCTAACCTTTTCACAGGGCTGCAGTTTCTCATATGGAGAAGCATTCCCCATAAAGATAATTTTTACATCAGAGCAATTACCTAGATTACAGGCAGTGACGGACAGGCAGTGATTGGCATTACACAAGTAAACAAGCAGCAAGTCAAGGCAGACGTGAGCAACCGCAGATGGGAGAGAAGAAAAACTATTATTCACCTCTCAAAGGGTGGGAGCAGAGACTCTCCAACAGGACCAGACAGACAATGACAGAGCCAAGAACTGAAAGCAGAACTTCTTCAAAGCAGTGCCCCTCTCTTGGGGTCTGCCATCCTCAGTTGAGGGCCAGCCCAGGATCAAACCCAAAGTGAGGACATTTATCAGACATTTTGCTACATAATGGGAGGATGAGAAGATACCTCCTAATGAATGAATATTTAGTGAATATTTTGTCCATATTGGGTTAGGCATGGGTTTATTCTATCCACACACAGAAGAGAAGGTGGCAGAGACAAAAAGAAAGTGATACTCTCCAGTTACCTATAGGGTAAAAAACCCTTACCCAGTGAAACACATCACCTCAGAGAGGGAAAAAAAAATGAAGAGCAGGCTCAGCAATATAGATGTTAAAGGGATGTCAGAACAGCCTGGCAGTGCAAGAGTACACTCAGGAGACTGCAGACCAGATGCTACAGATTAAAACTGCTCACCAGCCACAGCTAAGAGCAGCACTCAGAAGGAGAATCAAAATGCCTTACACTCCTTTTGCGAACATCACTTGCAGGGGTGCAGCCAGGCAAGGGGAGGGCTGCCAAAGCCCCAGCACCTGAAAGATGCTGCCCTCTTCCCAAGCTGCTCAAACAGGCTCGTGGGGCTGTTTGAGAGCTCCAAGATGGAAACCACATGCGAGCACACCCCCCTGGGAAGAGCCCCATGTGCAAGGCAGCAGGCAGACCACCAACTAACTACATGTGTAAAGTGCTCACTGGGTGTCTGACTTCTTTGGGAACCAAAGAGGAGGGGGGGCAGGAAGGTTCCCACCCTCTGTAAAGAGCCTGGCACGTGACATGTCTGTTTGCTGCGAGGAAAGAATCCCACTCCAGTGAATGTGTTGGAGAAGCTGCCTGACAAGACAAAGTGGTTTCTCCTTGCTTTTTCTCCCACAGTTTATCTCATCAGATAGTGAGGTAAACCTGGCATGGGCTTCTGTGTATTGGAAAATTGCTAGAGGATCCCATTTTGCACACTTCCTTGCCTAAACTGATCAACGTAATTATTTCTGAGGAAGAGAAATATCCCACTAACGATGACATTCTCATGTACCCGCAGCAGATCGCTGCAGAGTAAAGGCTGTAGTAGAACAGAGTAACACCTCTGCTGCCAGAGGTTCACCCATCACCTTCACACCAGAGGGAGGCTTGAGGTCCTTTCCTTCTGTTGCCCTTGTCCTCATTTTGCCTGGATGCTCTGTCCATGAAATACCTTCTTACAGATACCTTCCCTCCATTCAGTTTCTTTCTCCCTTTCCACTCTCACAGTCACTTCTTGCATCAATTAAATCTCACCACCTCGGGACAGAACATTGTCCTCCATGTGTTACCTCTCCAGGAGAGGTGACAGGTGCCACCAGGATTGCCCAACTCCTCTCCCCGTAAGACTCCTCTAAGGTTGCTTATGCTCTTGTCAAGCTCTGTGACACAGCAAAAGTGCTCAAGGAAGGTGTGGACAGCTCTCCGTGAAGGCCCAATAAAGATACTCAGAAATTTGGCCTCGGGCTGTGGTTTCAAGACTCGGTTTTGGGTTATGCCACAGATCTCCACAAAACTTGGGCTACTCTTCAGATCTCACATATTGAGCTGCTTTTGAAAATTCAGGTTCTCACCCTCCCAGATGCAAGGAAGAACTACTTCTCTCCTGCACAAGGCTTTCCACAGATAAATTCCCAAACTCTCGAGAGAAATTCAGAAGGGAGAGGGCTAATGCACCTGTTGGACAGTCATGCAGACGTTTTTGCCCTTTCATTCCTGTCCCCCTTAAAATCCTGCAGCCACATCTCAGAAGAAAACTGTAACAAAATTTTTATCCATTTTGTTTGTAAACAGTTACTCTGGGGAGATTTCAAAAACAAGAATACCATTTTTCTGCTTGTTTTTTTTTCTCTATTGCTTTGCTGGCTGAGATATATTTTTTCATTGCTTAAAAAAGGGTATATGAAACTCTCAATTTTTGCCTCATTTACATTATACCACCAAGTTGCAAAATATTACGGGCAATAACAAAGTACAGATCAGAGTTTTTACTACTGCAGGATACAGATAAACAAGCATCCTAATAAACACAGCCTACTCAAATATAAATCCTGTATTAGTTTGTATTTCTTTCTTCTGGTTGTTCTTCTGTTGCAGAATTATTTCTGCAGTGCTATGAGGCTTCAACAATAAAAAAAATTTCTTTAGAATACAATTTAAGCAAACCTAAAAACTCTACTGTATTTATATAACACAATTTGATCATTTTTAGACAGGGTCTCCCACTTATTAAAATTTAAATCCATGGGCAGACATCACTAGATGTCTAAAATCCTATTGTGTCTCTGATATAAGAAAATAAGTCCTCCAACTACAGTCACTTTAGAAAGGGTATCCTGAAATACAATATTAACTGTGCAGGAGAGAAAAGCATAAAAATAAATAAGTGAAAATTATTATTACTCTAAGGGTCAGAGAAACAGAAAGATTAAAATGCAGGCATTCTAAAAAAAAAACAAAAACCACCAACACAACAGCACCACGTCAGCTGTCACATCCCTGGCTTTCAACACAGCTACCTGGAATATCCCAGCTGCAAAGGAGCTTTAATGCTTTGTCACATCAGGACCTCAGATTAGTGAGCAGGTGGAAGGCAGATGGCAAATAGTCCCACCAATGTCCTCACCTACAACCTTCAGCCTTCTCTTTGGCTGGAATTCATCCATTAGGTGAAGTGCAGGCAGGGAATGACTTTTGGGATACAGATTCATGGCTTTTAAAAACTAGAATGAAACAGACTCAATTTTGACCTATTACTTGAAGCAGTATCTGGTCTCCAGGATTAAAAATGATTGAACTAACTCAGTGGACAGCAGTAAAGCTTTGTAGAACGTCCTGTGGAACTACTGTGGAACACTTATTGTAACTTAGACTTTAAGTATGCAGAACTGTGTAATAGCCATGAGCTACATGAACAGTATAATTCTCAGAAACTAAACAAGTGTGAAATCTCCCCTGAGAGAAAGGCAGCAAACACCTGGGCAGTGCAGATAAGTGGCCAAAGTATCACCACTTAAGCCCTGTTGGTCTGGAGCAGCTCAGGCCTGAGGGTAACTATCAGGTCTAATGGATCTCGTGGTCCCACTTCAGAGAACAGAGGTGTCTCAGATCAGAAGCAGATGCTATGTGGTACCACAGTGCTGCCTGAATGGCATTAAAGAGAAATGTTCCTTCCTTTGTCTGAAATGGAAAAAAGCAGAGCTGAGTTGTCAGCTGTGGCCCGGTGCTGTTGGTCACAGTTTGTAGAACATTTCTGGCTTGAAAGTGTCTCCCCTTTTTTTCATCTACCCCTTGAAAAAATTTGTAAATATTGAAATTTTGTATGTTTTGGGTTTGGGTTTTTGGGGGGGGGGGGTTGTATTCATAAGACCATATATAACTAAAGGTTAAAGAATTCAATATTTAGAGCAGAGAATGATGTTGTACAGATGAGGAAAAAGAAGTGCAGGCTTAGCTTCCCTTATTTTAAAAAAGGTTATTCCTTTTGGTTTATCACACAGCTAGTAAAAAGCTGCAGAACTTGAGGAACTGCAAAGGCTCGTGGATTCCACTCTCCATTTCCCCCAACTAACAATTTGCTCATACCTCCATACACAATTCTTGATTCTCACATTTAGAAGTGACATTCCATTTAACTCCAGGCTGTCACATAAAATTAAACATAAATTAGCAAATCAATTTAAAGAAAATTTCCCAGAAACATTAAAAGATCTCATTTGACCTTTCCAAAAAAATCATTTCACTTTTCAAACAGCAAATTTTGCTTTTAATCTTTATGTTTTATGTTACCACAAAGAAGTTTCCATGACATACTTACAGCTAGAAATGAAAAGCACTGGATGAAGCTCATATGACCTAGATTAATATTAAAGCACTCACATCCTTCCAACTCTGCCACTGTGTAATGAAGATCTAGACTAAAAAACTAATGTACAAAGTGTTTCTTCTTCAAACTGCTAAGTCTCTGTTTTCCTCTCAAGACTCCAGCTGAGCTCTATTAACACCAAAGTAGTGTACAGCCACTGAATTTCACTCCAAACTTGATCAGCTTTCATCTGGCTCCAGAAGACCCACCAAAGCTGTGCCTATGTGTTATTCTTTCAACCAGCAAAGGATTAGTATTGACTGATTATTGGCTGCCCAGCAATGCAAGAAACTTCTGAGCAGAAGAGTGGTCTTTGGAATGTCTTGTGTTTTAGAAAGACATTAAATATCAAACCGTAATTTATTAATTTGTGTATACATTTTTACAGGAGCCCATGAGAAGAAGCCTGACTGCCAGCCATAGTTTAATTCACTCTGATAACAGAGAGACTATAAATCTTAACTAACAGCTCAACATGCGAGGCATTTGATGTGTCTGGGAACCTGCTGTATGAAAGAAATTAGCTGTAGAAAAAGAAGCAAAATGCCTATTCCCATGGGAAGAGTCTGCAGGACTGGTAATAGATCATTTGTTCATTTGGAAGACACTTGTTCCTCTAGTAAAACAGCAACTAATATTTCTGCTTTCCACTGCTCAGACAGGAAATATGGTGCTAAGGGCCAATAGACAGAGCAAGTCATCATGCTAATTACACGGTCAGTAAACATTTGCTCTCCCATGTTTCCTAAAGGTCTGAATAATTCCTGGTTAGAATTCAGCAGTGGGACCAGCCACCTTCTTCCTCTCTGACGCAAATGCTGAGGAGATGTATCACATTTTAGAGGATATCCAGGTTAAACACCCCTGTTTTCACAGGATGATCCTGTCACCTGGAAAAGGTTGAGCGCTACCACATTTAGAGGGGAAATGAGATTTTTGAAGTATAAGAGAAGCAAGGTTCTGTAACTGCCCCTCAATAGGTGGCAAACATCCAAATATAAACAGCCTGATAAACGTACAAATGGGATTGTAGAGTAGGTCACTTATGGAGAATTTTTTTTTGGTGGACAAATGTCTTCTAGTCCTGCCTTCAACCATATATAAGTCATATTTCTCACATGCAAAATCATTCAAGATAAAGCGCCTGATTACACAAGAGGGTGTGATATGGAAAAGCCTTTACTAACCTACAAAAACACAGCAAAAGAAGCAGATTTTATTTCAAGGCTCAAAGGTCTACTTGCTTTCTGTAATTCTGGGGGTTTACTATACCTGGTGAGACTCTGAAGTTCTGACTAACACAATGTTTTTTATTGGGTCACATCATCTCTGCTGACTTTCTGCCCAGCAAAGATCCAGTCCAGGACCTGGTCACAAACTGAACAACATTCTAGGTATCTGACCTTCTCCCAGAGAGGGTTTCTATGGTAAATAGAGAGATCCATCTACAGATTCCCAGTAAACCATCTTCTTTACATCGTCTCCATGGAAGAAAGCAACTTCCCATCCATACAGTACTCAAATTCCTGACTGCTACTCATTGGATTAGGATGAGCAAGTCATAAGATGCAGTTGTGTCAACATCAAAGGAAAAACAAACATTCAAGTGTTTTGAAAATACTTCAGAGGGAAGTCCCATTTCTCATGTGCCCTGAGTGTAG